>WBZZ01002565.1:2500-22500 GCA_019918135.1 Paulinella micropora | reverse complement strand
TCATCAAGACCAGACAAAAATGTAATTGATTTGTTGAAGGCTAAGGCTCGCAACAAGGTTAAGGTTGCCGAACTATTAGCATCCAAACAGAAACTCAAAGAGACTAAAACCAGAGAAAACAAAAGGGAATTTAAAGTAGTAGAGTTAAAATCTAGGCGAGACAATAGATTAAATTCTCTTACATACGAGAAGCAAGGATTAGACATAAACTTTTATGATAATGACGCATTAGAGCGAGAGGTTCTACTTCCTATACTATTAGATGCGAAAAGAAATGGTATGACAGCAAATGCTGACGTTCATATTACTATAACCTACATAACAGACCACGAAGAATTAAATAGATATTATAAAAAGAAAATATTTAATTCGTTTCAAATAAAAAACTATGACGATTTTATTGAAATGTTGAATGAGTTTAACATAAGCAATATTGAAGCGTCTGGACTAGGTTATGAACGGATTATTGAATACGTTAAGGTAGTAGTAGTTCAAGAAAACGGAGGCGGTTGTTATGAAGGAAAAAACAAATGTAAAAAAACAATATCGGATGAAAATATATTGATATCTCCCGCCAGCAAAAATAATAATTGTTTATTCTTTCTCTGTAAGGACATTCTTAATATGTCACTCATAAACAGGAAAAGATGTAATGATATTAGAGAACAATTCAATCTTTCTAATGATTGCTCTATACCATTCTCTACCGCTGTAAAAATCCTTAATACTTTGATAAAGGAAGGGAAGACATACGAAATAACAAACGCCTTAACAAGAGAAACTATAAGCACGAATAACATCGGAGAAGAAGCAGACATTATGATTTATTTAGAGAACAACTATTATTTCGGACTAACTAAAAGATATAAACAAAAATGTGAAAAGTGTTTAAAAAAATATGTTAAAAAGCACACTTGTAATCCAAAAATGATAAATTATGTTAATAGAAAAATTTTGAAGAACGGACGAAGACATTTGATAACCAAATTTGAGAAGGATAAAATTAATAACAAAGATGAAGTTATTCATTACGACCTAGAAACTTTTAGAAATAACACTCTCGCTGACGGCTTTGATATTCACGACTGCTATATAGTCGGATATACTCAAGGGGCTGAAGGATTTAAATATTTCGCTGGTGTTGATTGTATTTCTAAATTTCTTGACTTTGTCTTAGAGAGAGGAAGAAAGTTATCATTTGAATGGGCTAACAAACTACTACATAATCCAGTCAAGAAAGTAGCAGGAGTAAGAAAGAAGAGAAACAAAGA
This sequence comes from Paulinella micropora, assembly GCA_019918135.1. Taxonomy (NCBI): domain Eukaryota; phylum Cercozoa; class Imbricatea; order Euglyphida; family Paulinellidae; genus Paulinella; species Paulinella micropora. The sequence continues at coordinate 21,229 of WBZZ01002565.1, read as the reverse complement.
TGAAGAACCACCAATTTTATACGTGAATGGGTTTAACGGAGCGAACTTCTACCACTACTTCATTAAACAGGAATTAATAAGAAGAGGTATCAGACCGAAATCACATATGATTAATAACGGCTCAATAATCTCTTTACAATTTGAAAATATTAAAATGTGGGATATGTGTAAGCATACTCAGGGGACGTTAAAAGAAAACTTAGAAAATATGAAATGTAAAACTTTTAAAGGAGATTTTGACCACGACAAGGCTTCTACTTGGAAACAATGAGCGAAGAATTAAGAAATAAGTGTCTTGAATATTTGAAGTGTGATGTCATGGGGTTAAAAGAATTATACGACAAAATAAACACAGAGATATTTGAAAAGCACTCAGTGAATTTAACTTCATACATTTCAACTTCAAGCCTTGCTTTCAATATCTGGAAGAAAATGATTGATGGTAAGCACGATGTAAGACTTCCAACTATTGAACAAGAGAAAGCGTTTAGAAAAGCGGTTATCGGAGCAAGAACATATCCAAGCAAAAAAAGATTTGTTTCAAAACAATACAAGGACTACTTAGCGGGGAAAATCACATTTGACGAATTAATCGATTATTTAGTTGATGCGGATGTCGTATCTTTATACCCAACAGCGATGCTTAATTTATTCATGGTTGGAGAAATTAAACAGGCTATCGCACCCTTTGATTATAATAATCTTCCTATCGGTATTTACAATGTTGATTATATCTCACCAAAAGACATATTACATTCAAGAATAGGACAGAGAAATAAAATGGGCTCATTAAAGTGGAATTTAGCGGATATGAAAGACCAATGGCTCACGAGCGTTGATATTGAAGATATGATTAAGGAGGGCTACGATATAACAATTCATAAAGGATACTATACAGAGGAGGCAGAACCAGTTTTCAAAGATACATACTGGAAATGTTTAAGGCGAAAGAAAATAGCGAAAAAGGCACACCGCAATATTTACTAGCCAAACTATTTATGAATTCGTTATACGGAAAAATGATACAGCGACCTATCCCAACAGAAGCAGAATATATTAAATCAAATGAGGAGTATTGGAAATTTTGGACGAAAAACTATATATCTGATGTGGTTGAATTCAAAGATAAAGACGGAAACAAACTATGGCACGTATCTGGAATTCCTAGAAATGAAGTAATAATTGAAGAAAGTATTACAAAGCCTTCTCACTACGGGGCTTTCATTCTAGCATATAGCAGGCGAATTATGTATAACTACATAAAAGAGGCTAATCCAAATAAAGACATAGAGGCTGATTTCTATTACACTGATACCGATAGTCTAGTGTTGCATGTTAGGTCTGCCAAACTAATCAAAAGACTTGGTGATAAATCTCTCGGAGGAATAACGGATGACTTAGGAGATTGCTGTAAGATAATAAGAGGAATATGGATTGCTCCAAAATTGTATATGTTAGAATTTACAACGAATGAAGCCTTTCTCCCTTACCTTACTAAGAATGACTTGAAACATAAAGACAAAGGTGTTCATATAATTGAATGCTACGAAAATGAAGGAGTAAAAAAGAGATACTACCACCTTAGAGGTAAGGGTTTGAATTCAAAAGGCTTAAATCCAGAGGTATATGAAAAGATGGATTTAGGTGAAAGCATTGAAAATGTTAGAGATTTTCAAATGAAGAAAATTCATTTATCACGAAATAGCAAACAACAAAACATTAACCATTTCAGCATTGTTCATACTACAAACATAAAAAAGAAAGTTAATGATAATAAGTGGCAAGGTCGGGAGTTTATCAATGAAAATGATAGTATTCCTTACGGCTTCCATATCCACTCTTAGATTAATGACGTTTATCAATTAAATAATTAATTTTTTCCATAAAATTTTTATACCTTATACTATATATACCAATGTCCGCCCTAACCAGACTATGCGAGAAGTTTGAAAAACTCTCTATTGAAAATAAAAAAGAAACTTTTGCTCTTACCGATATTCAAAAGGTAATTAACGACGAAATCAAGGCAATTGAAAAGAGAAAGGAAGGCAAGCCAATGGATATTTTTCCATTTGGTAAGTATAAAGGTAAGAAAATTCAAGATGTAGCAGTTATTGATAAGCCATATCTTGAATGGGTTATGAAACAGCCTTGGTTTGAGAAATTTACCGACATTAAGGCAGAAGTAAAAAAATACATTTAATAAAATTATTTTGCTATACATATATCAATGACAGACCTAAGCACAAAGCAGGACTACTTGAATGAAATTGAAAAATGGAACCTTGACAGCGAAATTAAAAAGCAGACAATTAAATGGACTAAGCCTGACATTGTTTCTTTCTATGAGCAATATAAGCCCAATGTTGGAATTTCCAACATAGATGATAATGTGAAAGTAGTTATTCCGTTGGAGTCTACATTATCAAAAATGATGGAGGAAGAAAGCACTCCTTTTACTACTGCTGATTTAAAAGAGACTGGTATCACCGAAATAAAGGCTAAGGTCGGCGAAGAAATAGCACAAAGTGAAACCGATATTTTTCTTCAATATGGTAAGTATAAAAAAATGAAAATTGAAGATGTTGCTAAGATTGATAAACCATACCTTGAATATTTAATTCAACAACCTTATTTTAATAACAAAGATGCGGTAAAAAAATACCTATGATATCACATCGCTTTTCATTAAATTTTTTTTGCTTTATTGGTCTTCTATGAAGTTAGCAATAATATTGATATTTCCTCCTCCACCAGCAGAGACAGACTTCTGTGTAAAAGTCAATACATCACTCGGTGATAGGTATATATCATAACTTCTAAGATTGATTTGTTGAGTTGATTGAGAATTTACATATAGTTTAAAAATTGTTGTTCCGTTTGCAATAGCACTCGCCTTTGTGTCAGTATCTACAATTGAATACTTAGAATCAACATCCGCAAAACCTGCTCCAGTTAGTGTTCCATTTAATACCATTCTGACAACATTTGACTTAGTATCTTCATTTGTAATACTTATCAAAGTGGGATAAACATTTGAATAATTTGCTAAATTAGCACCTCCCGCATCAAATACCGCTTTGTTTCTTATACTAATAATAGGACTTTCAGTGGTGTTTGCTGCTTTACTTCCTTCCACTTCGTTTGTTATACTTGTGTTTATCGTATTCGTTCCTTCAATAAATAAACTGGCACTCGCCGTTTTAAGAATTTGTATTCCAGTCTTTGCATCATTTCTCATGACTGCCGTAAAAGGTAATGTTGTATTTCGCAGGCTTACACCAGTATTAGCATTCGCATACTCAATCATATGAACTAATTGAAATAATCCTGTTATGGGATTTTCAATATAAAACTTAATAGCACCAAACCCAAGATACTGAAATTGAATTTGAAATACATTTCCTTTGCTCCAGTCTAAGTTAGGCATAGCAAAATTACCATCGCATGGGTCGTCCCAGTCTTCTTGGTCAATATAAACTGCAACACCTCCTTTAATATGCGCGATATTCATTCCTGCTTGATTTTTGTAAAAATAAAATCCATCAACGAGATCATTTCCTATTCCAATAAATGAATAGTAATCTTTTGTATCATCCGTTGTCCATATAGCAGTAAAGCGGGCAAGGACACCCATTCCAGTTCTATATTTTATTCTCCTTTTACTTACTAATCCAGCATCTGCCGTTGCATTAGCAGTTGTTTTCAATTCAGCCATATTATTCAAAAATGACACAGACGATTTTGTTTCTGTTTTTGTCCATATCCTAGTATTAATGGTATATGGAAAGATTTCTTGTAATACTGGTGTTAATTGACCTGCTACTGCTTCGCCAAAAGCGGTTTTTGAATTATTTGTTTCAATATTACCATCATATCCAACACTGACATTTATAAATTCGCCGTCTGGATTTTGTGCTATCAAATTTCGTTGGTGGGACATTATATATTAATAATAAAAAAATAAATTAACTAACAAAAATTAATTGATATTTATCAACTTCACTCCTATCTGGCTAATCGCCAGATTTCCCGTAATCTCAAACTTGTTTGAAATCTCCAACGTGTTGGAGATAAATTGATAAACATCGATGTTTGAAAAACACACGAGAATGAGCGTAGCGAAATGAGAGTGTGGATTTTCAAATATCTACGACATTAGAATTTCAATTCCCTTCACAAGCACACTTCGTTGAAGAATGGCAAAAGTGTAATGGTTAAGATTGTTTCCAGCAGTAGTTGAAACGAACTCATATCGCCTCTCAGTGTCAAGGCTCAGACCACTCACCTCATACCCGTCAGTATCCTTATCACAAAGCGGGCGGTTGTTGTCCCAAGTATCAACATGAAACCAGTTGTAATGATAGACATCGCTGTTTAGGATAGCACTACCCTTCAACTTATCCTTCAAAATCATATAGTCTTCATTCTCAGAGGTGTCAATGTCAAATTGTTGAAGACGAGAGCCATCCAGAGTTGTATAGTATGAAGTAATTTTTGCATCCGCTCTGTTATCATTGTCAAAAGCGGTATTTTTATTTTCATCGTTGTGGAATGCGGAAGTATAAATTCTTCTAATTCTCTCACCCTGTGAGCGGTTCATTTTTACAACGAAATTTTGGTTTTGTGTTTGGAGGGTCTGCTTCCAAGAGATAGGGTATTCAATCTTAAATGGGAAACCTTCTCCCGCAATCTTCTGCTGTACGCCAAGGACGACATTTGGGTCAGTCTCTACGGCAATAAACAGATTTAAGTTTGAAATAGTAGCACCAACAGCCACCTGTGCAGCACCAGTAGAAATACTGCTCACATCAGTTCCATAGAATGTAGAGCGGTTAGTTCCCTCCCACACAATTCGCAAATCCAAAATTTCATTAAAACCGATAGTCTTGTCTAATTCAAAAATAGTTCCAAAAATCATACCCAACGGAAGTTTAACTTTAATGACAGGGGTAGCCGTTCCATTACCGCCTCCTTCAAAATACTTAGCCTCCTCAAAAGGAACATTAACAAGGCTATAATTTCCAGCAGTGCTATCGGCTAGAGCGGTATCATTATGACGGCGAGCATTAACAAGTGGCACTTTGTAGTATCCTTGAACTGCAGCAACCACTCCAGCAGTATTGACTGCATCAGTAATTGCTTTTCTTTCCGCTACACTTCCTATCTCAACTTTTCCAGCATTACACTTTTGAAGCATAGCCCCGCTAGATACACCCGCCCCGTGGTTTTCAAGTGCCATAAACTTCTCATATTTAATTTCAGGCTTCCAAATCATCTTAGTGTAATTGCCCACGTGTTGAAGATTACACAAATATTGACCGCTTCGGCTTCGCAGTTCAATTCTTTGTATCATAGGCAAGCAGTCCATAAACATACGATTATAACCAGCAGATGCGGTAGGGGTGTAAGTAAATCGCAAGACAGACCTCGCAAGGTTCAAAGGACGAGTAGGGATTTCAAAGGTGCTTTCATTTCCACCAGCAGTTGTAATGTTAACATCAGCCGACCCTTCACGGGCAGTAAGTTTGTTCAATTCATACTTACCAGTGAGCAGTTCCTTAGTCTGATGGACTAGTTCTCCTCCGTATTGTACAGGCATTTTTTTCTTTTTTTTTGAAGTGTTGTAAATTAACTAATTCACAAGAATATATTTATAGAAAAAAATAAATAACTCAAAATTAAAATATCTTTACCTCGCTTTCAACAAATTAAAGAATGAATTGAATAAACTAAAATAATTAGTTTCACGATAAACCAATAATGTCATAACAATACCCAAACCGTTAAGATTAATTGCTTGGTCGTTTTCGTCCGTCAAGTAAAACCTAAACACATTGTTTGAACTAGCGGACAATGTTTTTCCATACTCAGACCCGCTTCCATCATAAATGACAGAGCCGAAAGGAATTTCGTTTGCTGTGTATATTTCTTGTAGCACATGATTATCACCTTCATTCACCAAATCCGATTGAAGATACAAAGTTTTTTCACCAGTTAGAATAATTACATTTGGCGATTTAATAAAATCATTAGCAAAGAAATATGTTGAGTTTCTATCAAAACCCATTACCTCGTGAATACGTGTATCAGCATCAAATATAAACCGCGGTTGAATACCTTTATTCTCTGACACACTGAATGTTAATTTGCCGTCCTCTGGTTCTATGTTTGTATTATTACTGGATACAACATAAGTATAATTATTTGGGCTATCTGCGGATAACACCTCAGATAGTTTATTTTTTAGATTGTTCATTGTGTAGTTTCCATCAGGTATCGTAATTAAAGCCTCATATCCGTCTTCGGATAATGTAAAAGTATTATATGGTGAAGCCACGGAGTAATACGACTTCGGCACATAAATATGAAGAATTTTACAATGTGTGGGATTGTCTAGACCCTTCATATTGACTTCGTGCGTAAAGTCGCTGTCTGTCCCCGTTATTCTATTTTTGCTATTTATGTAATAGATACCCGTCGCACGACCTCCCTTATAGTCCATTGTATAGATATTTTAGAATAGCGCTTTCGTTTCACTCTCGCTTATTCTAAAACATCGTTTTTTTATTTTGGAAAAATTAAATCTGTTGTCGATGTTTGTAAAACACACGGGAGCGGTAGCGGGAGTGTGGATTTACAAATATCAGATGAATGTATTAAATCCCTCGCCATAACCATTCTGTGCTTTCAATTTTTCCGCTTCGTCTTCTTTTAAGTCTGTGTAGCCACTAGCAAATTTAAATCGCACTCCTTTTGCTCGCTCTAAAAGAAACCGCATTGAGTGCCATCCACATGTGTCGCTCGTATCAGATTGTTGTTTTACTTGATTAACTTTCATTAACAAATAACTATCAGGATTACTTCGGTCAATTAGCCGTTTCATTTGTTGTTGAAAGTCTTCCGTCGGTTGATATTCAGCCAAAGGGTCATACACTTCAACACTTCTATCTTTATTTAGACTTACCCATATAGCCATCCAGTGTTGTCCTTTTTTATTGCTCGGGTCAGTATTCATAATAAATCCGTATTGCCTTCTTTTTTCGGGATTTAATTTGTATATTTCATCACTCGCAATCGTTCCTAAATACCAGTCATGTTTTTTCATTATGTCGTTGATTTCACTCGTCATTAAACCTTTTCCGATAGTTGGAGATAATCCAATTCCTACCGCATCTGATTCTGGTTCGGTTTCTGCTTCAGTCATATTTGCTTGCGCATCTTCAGGCTCTTGTATAATGGGTTGTTCTTCTTTATTGTCCTGTTCTTCTTTATTGTCTTGTTCTTCTTTATTGTCTTGTTCTTCTTTGTTCTCCTTGTTATCTCCAACACGTTGGAGATTGTCTACTTCTTCTTTCTTTTTTGCTACCGCACCTTCTCTCCATAAATCAAATTCAACCCATGCTTGTTGTGAATTCAACACTTGGTCAGTTATAATTGGACTTTTGTATAGCCATTGTTTTAACATTTCAGAATAGTTTATTTTACCACCTCTTGATGGTTTTATGTCAGGGATAACATGCCCAATAAATCTTAGTTTTTGAATAATCTTTTCATTAGAAGGATGTGCATTTCGTCGTTTCTTTCTAATAGTCTCAGCAAACATACCATCAATTATTTTTTCCCGTTTTGTTTGTTTATGTTTCTCCTCTTCTTCCGCATCCTTTACAATAACTCCCTTCGTTCTCCTTGGCGGTCGTCCTTTTGGTGGTGGCGGTGGCGGTTTTATCATAGGCGGGGCTAGTGGAGCCATCAATAAACCCTGTCTATGTCGTCGTTCTGCCTCTAGTTCCTGAATAAGTCGTTGTTCCTTCTTCTGTTCCCTATCCTTTTCTTCCTGTCTTTCCTTAATCTCCGCCAGTTGTCTTTTATGTTCCCTATCCATTGTTTCTTTTAGTTCCTTAGCATCGGCTATGTCTTTTCTTTCTTGCATTTTCTTTTCTTCTTCAGCATCCGCCTGTGCTTTTTTCTCTTTTTGGTCTATCTCATCAATCTTTTCGTATTTCTCCTTCTTAAGTTTGTCTAAGTGGTCATTAATGGCTGTTCTCGTATTCTGCTCAATTTCAGATAGGCTTTGGACTTTCCTTAAGTCTCCAATCTCAAACTTGTTTGAGATACCCCGCTTAGGTGTCCGCTTTGCTTCCAATCTCCGACGTGTCGGTAATCTCGGACGTGTCCGAGATTGGGGGCTTAAGTATTTCATAAAAAGTTTAACGATTTGAAGTGTGCTCATATCATTTGTTTTATTGCCAAAATTAAGATAATATTTTTTACCCTTCTGGATAATATATGGCTTCCCGCTTTTGTTTCTATAAACCCGCGGGGGTCTTAATTTCTGTTTCTTTGATATTTTAGAATTGCGCTTCATGCTTCGCATTATCGCTTATTCTAAAACATCTATTTTTCTTTATTGAAAAAATAAATCTGTTTTCGATGTTTGAAAAACACACGGGAGCGGGGTATCTCAAACAAGTTTGAGATTGGAGTGTAAGATTTTCAAATATCTTTAAAATTTAAGGGCACCGCATCCTCTCTGCTTTCTCTTGCCATATCCGAGTTTTGAAGCGGTGGCTTGGACAGACCCAGCATAAGGAACTCCAATACTGCTTAAGGCTCCCGCAGTTCTAGAAATTACTTTGTTATCACGAAGGAATTTATTAACAGCCAAAGCCGTTTTCCCAACCTTTGCCCAGTTAATTTTACCGCCAGCCTGCCCCTTGCCTCCTTGCTTCTTCTTGCGACCAGACTTCTTTTTACCTCCAGCCATTGTGCTTGAGTTAATAGTTCGTTTGCCGATTGTTGGAATGACTTCAACACGAGTTGTTTTTACTACCATATACTATATAAAAAAATAATTAATTCTAAATTTTTTTTACTTTAACGTATAAGCAAAATTTTTTCTTAACTCATCATCAACACTTGAAACATAAAGAAAATTAAATCTCTCCTTTGTTGCTTCGTGATACTTTTGAAGAAAGTAATCAAAATCAAAAGATAAGTCTAAGTGTTTATACACGAGTTCCATTTTATCCTGAGACTGGCTTGGAAAGATTAATAGATAATCTAACTGCTTTATGGCTTCTGGCCGTAGGTCGTTCAGATACTGACTAGACATAATCACCTTTGATTTATAGTGTCTGTTCTTTTTTAACAAATCGCTTACGGACTTGTCTCTTAATCCACTTCCTAAATCATCCAAAACAAAAACAACCTCTGGCGAAATATACTTACTTGGTCTTTCTTTCGGTGCTTCATTTGTCTGTTTCTTTTCTTTTCCAAAATAGAGAAATTGTGGTTTCTCCATCGGTTCTTTATCATCCTGTTTTACTTCTCCTTCGTGTTGCTCGTCGTTTCTATTTAGTTTGTCAAGTTCGTAATCAATGACATTTACACCATCCGATTTGAGAAAGGTATATATTGCCATCGGGTTGCCTCTGTTCTTAAAGTGCTTAACCATTGCTTTATAAATGTAGTCCTTGTGAATTGTTGAAGCGATAATAACAATACGGGTTTTTCTGTCTGTTGTCCGTTTCAGTATTTCAAAGAGTGCTGTCGTCTTACCGCTCTTCTTACGGGCAAGTAGAAATATGTTGGCATACGGCTCATTAAATAATTTATAGCCCTTGGCCTTTTTGTTTCCATCACCCTCTTGTTTTACTGGCTTCACCTTGACATTGTTTATTTTCTCCATCCTATATTCTACCCTACGAATTCAAAACACACAACAATTCGCCCCGCTAAATTTCCTGTGTCAATATTTCCGCTGTCAGTTTCAAGGATTTTAAATGTATATTGGCCGTCAGTCCATCCTACAACACCCAAATTATAACCGAGATTTGAAATGTTTGCTATATTACTATCCGCGAATGTTTCAATAATTCCAATTCTATCCATGTAAAGAATTCTGGTTTTCGTCTCTGTCTGGTCGTTCATATAGTGGATAAACTTAACATTCATTTTGGTGGGTGTGAATGACATTTGGATATTCTTATTAAATGTTTTGCTTCCTCCCGCAAAATCATTGCTCAGAAAAATAATCTTTTGGTATTTATAGTCAGTCATGGTTATATTACTACTCATAAACTTTTTAATAATCAAAATATTTTCGCGGACTGCCTGCGACTTTTACTCACGGATAAGTGAAAAAAAGAATATAAGTTGTGTTTATTGTATTCAAAAAGGTATAGATACTAAATTTAAATGTATTTACAAACCGATGAGTGATTGGTGTGTTAGTTTTGATGAAGCCATTCCTTTAATGTGTTTGGGTAGTGATGCTTCTTGGTATAAAATCCACTTATACGAGTGTGATATTTGAGAATTTCACTCTCGTGCTGTCGCACTCCCGTTTATTCTCAAACATCGTAAACAGACAAAAAAAATAAAAATGGGAGACGATGTTTATCAATATCTCAAACAAGTTTGAGATTACGAGTATGAGCGAAGCGAATGAGAGTGAAGTTGATAAATATCATTTCTTTGAAGAAGGTGATGGAAGGCATATCCCAATCAAAAGTGTTAAAATACCGACATAAGTATTAGCAACCTCACAAGGTAAGTTCTTTTCAGATAGCCTTACGATACAAAGGGTTATAATGGAGATAATGATACCCATTTGAAATAAGTATTTAATAAGTCGGCTGTCGGTTGGTCTATTTTTCATACAACAGCACGACCAGTTATCTTCTAATTCGTGCTCTACTTTTTTTTCCTCATTCTTCAATGAAATGTCTAAAACACGATTTTTTATTTCTGGAGTTAGTTCGCCGTCTATTTTAATGACTGGCGGTGGCCTATGAAGTCTAGTTGTATTATTGCTGGACATTTGAAAAAACGACTGCTCGTATTTCTGCTAATTGGTTGGTTTGGTCTTGTAATATATTAAGTAAAGTTTTATTTTCTTTTTCTAAATTAATCACCCTATCTCGGACATGTCCGAGATTATCCGCCATGTGTTGAAAAGCACTGACTAATATCGGTATAAATTCCATATATGATACTCCTTCAAGGATGCTTTTTCCGTCGTCTGCCTTCATTCCACTTTCAGATACAAATTCTGGAAATATTTTTTTAACCTCGTCGGCAATAAATCCGTGGCTCTTTTTTTCTTTTTTCTCGTCTGATTTCCAATAATATGAGCAACAATTAATTTTCATTAATTTCTCACAACATCCCTCACATTCTAGTGTTTTAATATCTGATTTTAATCTCCTGTCTGAACCAGAAGACCAAACATTGGCTCCCGCAGCCATATAAACATATCCTGTATTGTTTTCACCATTTGATAGTGAAGTTGACCAAGCGTGTAATAAACCACCTGTATTCATTATTGAAGCATAACCTGATGAGTCTCCTGCTTTCATATATATTTGCGGGTTGGACGTATTGCCTGGTCTTTGTCTTAGTGTTAAAAATCCGCTGGATGTTGTTGTCATAGTTAATCCAGCATTCGCCGTTATTGCCTTTGAAGCAGTGATTGCTGTGTTGTTTATTCTAAATAATTCATTTGTTGCAGCATAGTAAAATACGTGGCTATCCGTTGAAGCATTAACATTATAAATTAATGTATTACTAGCAATACCAAATCCATAAAATCCAGTTGTTGAAGGTGTTCCACTATCATATAAAACCAGTTTATTATTAGCAGCAGCACTTCTATCAATAATCACACTTTTACCCGCTCCTACTACTATATTGTCGGTTGTTGTTAATGTTGTGGTTGATATACCCGCACTAGCCGTTATTAACCCTTTTGTCCATAAAGTCCCGTTTGCCCCGTTTAATGACATTAACAATTGTTCGGACGAGTTCTCCCATATAAATCCGTCGGTTGAAACATTGCTAACTCTAAATCTAACGGCGAAAGAAGTAAAATCATTGCCAGCAACCGCAGACCCTCCCGCTAGACTTCTGATATTTGTGGCTCCCCCATTTGAAGCCATATAAATACCATAACTGGTATTGCCAGTGTCCCACAAAAATATTCCACGTGTATTACCTCCATTAGTATTTCCTTGTATAACTATGCTAGAACCTCCTGTCGCTGTTAATAATCCGCTTGCGGTTAGTGTCGTTGTTGATATCCCCGCATTTGCCGTTATTAATCCGCTTGCGGTTGCTGTAGTTGTTGATATCCCCGCGGTTGAAGTAATTGTTGTTCCAGTTATTGTTCCTCCATTTGTTATATTGTTTGAGTTCATATCTAAGGCTCCATAAAACCGCATACCGCCCGCATTGTTAAAACGGACAATGTCTGACGAAGCACTTTTATTATCCAAAAGTTTTGAAATATAAAGTCCTGCTCCTTTTACATCAGCCGCTACATTCGTAAATACATAACCTCGTTGGTTCACGGTTCCACTTGTAGCGGTATTTAGAGTAAATAAGAAATACTGATAATCTCCTGATGTCTGTGAAAAGAATATATCTCCTCCGTTTTGGTTTAATATCCTCGCCCCATTATATGTTATATTTCCGCCATTAGTGATAGTTTGATTATTAAAATCGGCATTGTTTGTTAAAGTTAGATATTTTATCGTAGTGCTCGCCCCGTTGAATGTTTTACTTCCTGTTATGGTTTGGTCTGTTGTTAGTTTTACATTTTGCCCGTCCAATGTGTCCGCATACCCTTTTGTCGCTCCGTCTGTTGATAATGTCGGAGTTCCAAGGTTCGCTATTTTGCTACTATTACAATCTAACCCCGAAGCATTTACCCAACCGACTATTGCTCCATCAATAACGAAACTTACTTTTTTCGCATTTATTTCAAAGTTATAATTTACACCAGTGCCCATATCAAGGCAACCGATAGTTCCTATATTGGCTGTGGAGTTAAAAATCACGAATGTTCCTTTTGTTGTCGCATTCGTTGAATTTCCTGTTATTTCAAGGGCACTGCTAAATGTCTTAATTCCTGCTATGGTTTGGTTTCCTGTTAGTTTCACATTTTGTCAGTCTTTTGTATCAACATAACTCTTGTTTGCTCCGTCCGTTGTTGCTGTTGGTGTGGCTAAGTTTGTAATTTTTCTATTGTTTAAAGATAGTGTCGTGCCCGTTGCTGTCGCGATTACATTATCCCCCGCATATAACTCAACATACGAACCCGTTATTTGTATCGGATAATAGCCCGCGGTTGCTATTTTTTGTGCCACAATCTCTCCTATATTTGTCGCTGTATCAAAGGCGATACCGATACCATCAAAAGAGGTTGGAGCAGTAGCACCCCGCACTTCTATTGTTGAAGTAAATTTTTTATTCCCTGCTATGGTTTGGTCTCCTGTTAGTTTTACGGCCGAAGTATCAAGAGTAGAAACATCAACACCATCAACAAGATTAACATTTGTTATACTTTGACTTTTCATATCAATCCCCGCACTAGCATTTATTATGTTGCTGAATGTTTTGGTTCCTGCCATGGTTTGGTCTCCTGTTAGTTTAACGACTGCGGTATCAAGGGTGGATACATCAATACCATCAACATTACCAACATTTGTTATGTTAAATCCTCCCATATTTAAACTACCCGTCATAGCCGTTGTTCCGTCCTTTGCTAGTTTCGTATCAGTATATGCTTTTGTTGAAGCATCGCCGTCGTAAAATGGTGCTGGAAATCCGCTGATTGCTGTCGTGCTGTTAAAATTTAGAACATTATTTGTCAATGTCATTCCACCACCTGTTGTTGGAGCAAAAAGTATGGACGAGCCTACAAAAGATAATGGATAGCCCGTTGCTCCACCTGCCTCCGACGAATAGATAGAGCCCATATTATTGTTGTAATTAAAGAATAATTTGCCAGTGTTTGATGGATTTGAGTCTTTTACGGCCACATAAGTAGTAAATGTTTTATTCCCAGTTATTGTTTGGTCGCCTGTTAGTTTAACGACTGCGGTGTCAAGAGCCGAAACATCAACACCATCAACATTACCGACATTTGCTACATTAAAACCCCCCATATTTAAATCTCCAAACATCATAGCGAGACCATCCAATCTTAGAAAAGGTGAAGCAACATTTCTCCATTGCCCCGTGCTGTAAATAAGAAGTTGATTATCAGCGGGGGTGCCTGTTATAATTACATCACTTAAAGCATCTATTGATTTAGTTGCTATCCTTGTGTCAAAATCTATATTAGCCCTTGCTGTGGTGTAGTATAGATTGGTTCCCTCTGCTAAGTTTGTTGTGCTCTTTGTTGCTAATTGAGTGTCAAACCTAGCATTAGTATAATATAAATTGGTGCCTTCGGCTAGGTTAGTGGTTGATTTAGTAGTTAGTCGCGCATCAAACCTACCATCAGTATAGTATAGATTAGTGCCTTCTTTTAAGTCTGTCGTTGATTTTAAAGCCAACCTCGCATCAAATCGTCCGTCGGTGTAATAAAGATTTACGGGGTCAGCATCTTCTGGCACCCTATCTGTGTATAAGCCCACTATGTTTGTGTTGGTAAGGTCTAAATTTTTTATGTCTAGACTATCAACGGCGATTTCTGATAAACCTAGTAAGGATTTATATTGACTACCCATTGTATATTAATTAATAAAATAATTAATTTGTAAATACTAAAAATATAAAAATCTTAGTATAGAATGCCGTCCGCTGAGGCAAGTCGTAAGAACTGGGGTAGTGCTGTGGAAGGAATAAAAGCGAAAGCGAAACAACGAAAGATGGAGCATGCTAAAAATGTATTAGCACAATATAGAAATGCTGTAAAGCAAGAAGACGAAGATATGGAGGAACGAATAAAACAAATTGAAGAAAAGAACTTGGCTAAGGATATTATTACTGAACATGATAATGATAGCCCAGAGGAGAAGAGTGAGAGTGAGGATGAGGTTGATTTCACTGATATAATTGCAGAAAAGATGGCGAAAATGAAAATCAAAAGAGCGAAGGCGGAGACTAAGAGAGCGAAGAAGAGTAAGAAACAGGAGCAAGAGCCTGACGAAAGTGAAGAAAGTGAAAGCGAGAGTAGTGAAGAGGAAACACCAAAACCAAAGAAAGGTAAGGGTAAAAAATCAAGTAGTGTAAGTGTAAAGGTATATAATCAATCTTCAGGTGCTAAGAAGGAAAAAAATAATGATGTTGAAAAATGTTTCTTAAAGTTTTAAAAGATATTTGTAAATCCACACTCCCGCTATCGCTCCCGTGTGTTTTACAAACATCGAACACCGATTTATTTTAAACCATAAAGAAAAAACGATGTTTTAGAATAAGCGAGAGTGAAACGAAAGCGCCATTCTAAAATATCATGGACTATAAACATACAATTATTAATACACAGAATGCGGATAGCCAACTTGAGGACACACCAACGGGAGAAACAAAAAAGACAAAAGAAGAAGAAGCCCTTGAAATTCACCACCAGAAAAAGAACCCAAAAATATGGAACACGATATGGGTTGATAAACCATTAGACCAAGTTTTCTTAGACTTAGCGGATATGAGTAAGATAAAAGATAAGAAAGGCAATAAGGGCTATGCTTGGATGCTCGTTTGGATAGATTGTCATAGCCGATTTTTAATAATCATTCCGCTAAAAAATAAAACAGCGAAAGAAGTATATTATGCTTTGAAATCTATACCTTATAAACCAAAGTCAATTACAACTGACAGCGGAGGAGAATATAAAGGTGCTAGTCGTGAATATTTTATTCAAAATGGAATTAAGCACGATGTCGTTGAAGTTGGCGACCATAGAGCACTTGCGGTTGTTGATAGAGTTATAAGAAGTATAAGAAGATGGCTTGACCTTTTATTTGAAACCAATCGTAATTTTGATTGGGTAAGTTATATTCAAGATTTGGTTAATGCTTACAATCATAAAGTTCATAGAGGGATACAAGCCAAACCAGTAGATGTCTTTGCTAGAAGAGACAAAAATAAACAGACAATAACACGTGATAATTTAATTGATGAATTCAATGTTGGCGATAATGTAAGAAAAGAAAATAAAAGGAATGTTTTTTCTAAGGGTGGAAAGACTTTCAGCAAAATTATTTATAAAGTCAAGGGACGCTCTGGCTTCAAAATCATACTAAATAACGATGAGTTGGTAAGCCCACGTGATTTATTAAAAACTGATTTTGATAAACCAGTTGATGAAGAAAAAGATATGAAGGAGCAAACAAAAGAAGTTATTAAAGAAAAAAAGACAAAAGAATTGTTAAAAAGAGAAGACGTTCAACCAGAGAATATCAGGACTTTAAAGAGAGAAAAAAAGGCGAAGGTAATATTAGATTTGTAAGTAAAAAAATAAAAAGGCATATATTTGGCAGATGATACCCTTCGGCATTGAACCCGCGACCTAAAATCTCAATGACTACGCCGAACCTATTAGTATCGTCTGCCAGTATGCCTACCAGCGATACAAGAAAAATGGTATTTGAAGTATTGCCGTAAGTAAAATTTTTTAAGAAAATTCTAGAAATTCTATTTCCGTGAATATGTCTTTACGCCAGTGCGCCAGTGCGTCACTGCGCCAAAAAAGCGAAGTTTTGACGCAACCAAAAATTTCGCAGTAAGGTGTTTTTGACGCAACAAGTATGGCTGAAGACGCAATTCCAAGTAGACTTAAAACCAAAAAAGAATGGATTGAAATACTTGAAACAATGAAGAGAGGAATAGATCGCTTGAAAAAGGATAAAATCGCTTGCGAAGAACGAATTTCTAAAGCAGATAAAGAAATTTCTCGTCTCGTTGAAAAGAAACAGCCCGACATAGTAAAACTAGATGCTATCAATGAGATGTTGAAACGACAAAGTATTGAAAATAATGAAGTAGAGGAAGACCGAATTGTTCGCTTGAGAAAAAAGAAATTGGAAAAAAAATAAACAAAGAACGTGATAATTTCTATAAGTGGAAAAATGACAATCGTGGCCAACTTTCCGCTATTGTTATGAATAAAATTCTCGTTGGTATTGAAAAAGAACATTTATCGTTTAATTCTTCGTTTAATAAATACTCCAGTGATGGTATTAACGAATACGTAAATGATAGTATTAATGTTAGCATTAAACGAGAACATAACAGAAACATGCACAGAGTCTACAGAACCGAGAGTGCGGATAGCAACTCGGAATAAAAAGACTTTAGTGTAAAATGTTGATTTAAAATATGGTGATTTTGCTTAGAAATCAACATTATCAACATACATTGGTTTTTTCAAAACCAAGGGGTTCAAACCCCACCCTTATTCAAAGAAATTTCTATTACACATGCTTTTTTTGGTGTGTGTGATAGAATATGGGAGAACCTGAAGAATTAGCTGATGGAGTTGGTGAATTGAACCTCAATCCAACTCCTGCTCCTGCGGGTAAGTCCTCAATCTATCATTTCTATTTAATAATAATTAAATGTTGTTGCAGGTTTTTGGAAGCCTTGGGGCGAGCTTGAAGAAAAAGAGCCATCAGAGATGAAAAACCCCCGCTTAGTGAGGGTTCCACGCGTTTTCGCTCGGCTTGGAAGAGCAGACAAAACTGCTCTTCATGCTAGCCGAAATTCTTTCCTTCGCCGTCCCACTGAGAGAAATGAGGAGTTTTCTTTTGCTTGGATTGAACGAGATTCATCCATGATAGCCCCAAAAAAGAAAACTTTCTTTCTGGCTTCTGTGGGGAGAGATGAGGAAGAAATTCTCGTCTTCCCTTCTATTTCGGCTTTACAGAAAAAAATTAATCGCGATGAAAGTTTGATTAATTGGATGGTGTCTCTTGAGACTTTGTAAGTTATCTCTGACGTGTCAGAGATTTCAAACATGTTTGAGATAATTGTTTATTTACGTATGATAAATAAACTTATTTTTGGATAAGTTGGGGTTTCTCTAGGCGCGCGCGCGGATTATCTCCGACATGTCGGAGATAGGGTGCTCTTTGGGGTGTTTTGTGCTCTTGTATTGATTTGGTGGGAGATAGCGCTGGAAGGCGAATTCTTTTTTTAAAGCGTCATTTTGAGGCACGAAAAATGACCTTAAAAAAAGTATATTATACTACTCTCAGAGAAGCATCTAAGGTTGTTTACTAATGTATGTTTTGTATCGGAGTTTGTTATCTCTGGAAGTGTGGATTTGAGTCACTGTACATGTTCACAAGTTGCTGTTTATTTCGGTTCATTGACCTGACACTTCAGACCTGGCAAGTGAATTTTTCCCTGCCTAAATCCAACAAAACCTACCAGTCCCTCCAAAATATTAGCTCTAATTTTCCAGATCTCTGGGCTTTCCTCCCAATAATATTTTCCAAGAAACCAGAGAAATCTGGAGTAACGAAACCTCGGGTGTAATTTGGAGACTGCCCGGTGACCACGTGGGGCAGGTTAGTTTCTGTGACCCGAAGGGAAGAAATTGGAACTGGTTATCAATCAGTCGTAGACCGTTTCATATGGTCCAAAACGATGTTTGATGTCAGGGAAAGCATGTGTTTGGTTGACCTGGGAGAGAGTCGAAAGTCGAACAGATTCTTGAATGCCCTCCTTTGAAGAGCTAGCTATGTAGTGGTGATGTTCTACAATACAAGAAGTGAGAACACATGAGTGTTTGTGTTTTTTTTTTTTTTTTTTTTTTTTTTTCAGCAGAAACTTGTACATGATCTGTGACCCCCGTCTAGGATTAAAAAAAACCCGCATTTTTCAGATAATATTATCCTGGTTTTTCTGAAGCCAAAAGCTAACTACAAGGACTAGTCTCTGCAACACGTGTCCAAGAAGTTAGAACACATGCATGTTTGCGTTTTTTTTTTATTT
>WBZZ01002564.1:0-83299 GCA_019918135.1 Paulinella micropora | reverse complement strand
GCGGCGCCCGAGGTCTGCACGTGTACGCTGTACGGGCTGGGCTCGGCGCTGACCTCCGTGCAAGGGCCCTGGGCCGACCGGCTGGTGCTGGCGGAAGCGCCCTTGCGCCAGCCGGGCGGTGACGGCGACGAGACGCCCGCCGGTAGCCAAGAGCCGTACTTGGAAGTCAGCGGGTACGGCTGCCTCTGGTTGAAAGGGCCCTGTCGGGGGCTCCGGGTGGCTTGGCCCGCGACAGGCCTGCCGGCCTGGTTCTCTCGCGACCTGCTGCAGTCGGCAGACAGCCAGGCTCCGCTGAAACCGAGCACTCTGCCTGCTAACGCCGTCCTCACGCGGTCGCCGGCCCCGCCGGGCCGGCCGGCCCCGTCGGGCCCGCTCCGGCCGGGCGACCAGGGGGGCAGCCGTCCCGTGACCGGCAGGCACCGTCGTCCTCGCTCGCAGGGGCTACTGCCGCCGCCGCCAACGTGTACCCCTGGTTGCTAGCCGCGGCGGAGTTTCCGCCGGGCTCGGCCAGGCGGCTGGGTTTCTGGTTGGAACTGCAGCTCAGACACGGGCTGGTCTTGTCCGCTCAGGACCTAGAGGCCTGGGCAGGCCTGGGCCAAGTGTGGGACGGGGGGGCGAGCCTCCGTCGTGGCCCGCCGTGCTCGGCGCATGCCGAGGTCTGCATGGCCCGGTACTGCGCCCTGGTGGCGCTGGCGCTCTTGTGCGGCCTGGGGGCAATTGCTGGCAGCCCGGCACGGGCGGGGCCGCGCACTCTCGTTGGACCAGGCGGAGCTCCCCCTGGAAGCCCCCGGCCTGGTAGCCCGCCAGCTGGCGAAGGCCGTGCTCTCGTGCGCCGAGGACCCAGACCTCTTGCGGGCGGCCTGGGCCGAGCTCTTCTCGCAGCTGGCCGGCCGCGAGCCCTTGCAGAGCCTGTCCCGGGCCTGCGGTTCCTGGGCACGGTGGCTACCCGCGCGGCAGGCTGGGCTAGGTCCCGGGCCGGCCAGCCGGCCGCCACCGCAGCCCCCGAGTTCCAGCACGCGGGCTGTTGCTTGCTCTCCGCGGCCTTCGGCCCCCACGCCGATGCCCTGCAACAGGCAGTGCGGAGGGAGGTCTTGCACCTCGTGGCGCAGTCTGGCCTGCGCGCAACTACTGCGCCAGGGGCCCCCGAGTTCCCCGATCTCTTGGCGGTCCAAGCGGAAATCCAGACCAGCTTGGGCGGCCAGAGTCCGGGGCCAACCTGGCCCGGCCGGCCGGAGCTACCCCCCTCGAGCTGGCCGTGTGGAGCAAGAGCTACCGACTCTCGAACCTACCACCGGCAACCGCCGCGGCCCTGCGTTGCTGTGGCCGACAGCTGCACCACCCGACACAGGCCGAGTTGAAGCAGCTAGAAGAGGGACGGAGCCGTGCACATACCAAAGCCCTGGAATACTTGTTGGACTGGACGGCAAGCCTGCACAGCACACTAGCGCTGACTGACCCGCAAAAAAAGCGGCTGGACCAGCAGGAAGCAGCGTGGCGGGCCGCGCTGGGCCCACCGCGACAGGCCGCCTAGCCCCCCTCCGACGCCCCCTTCCCTCCCACGGACCACGCACCCCCGCACATTCTTCTCCTCCTTCCCTCCTCCCCCCCCGCTCTCCCCTGTACGCAGAGCCGACGCTGCCTCCTCCTCCCCGGTTGGAACAGATCGCGCAAGGTGGAGGACGGAAAAGGGGGCTGGGACCAAGTAAAGCTCTCGCCGAGACCAAGTGGGACAGACTGCTCCCCCTCGTGTAGTACTGCTCTCCCCCCCCCCCCCCTCTCGCGTAGTATGTCCCAGCGCCCCGACGCTTCTCTCCCGAACTTCCTGTCTCTGTGGGTCCAGGCACAGCAAACCGTGTCGCAGCCAGGGGGCGACGCTGGACTCCAAGAGACAGTGACAAAGCTCGAGCAGAGCTGGCAGAGGCAACGCAGGTCGCACAAAACGAACCTGACCCTCGCTTTCGAGGCGGATGCCTCTGGCCGGGGGCCGCCGAGCGCTGGTCAAAGCTGCTAGCTTGCTTGGTCAACTCCGCGGGCCTGAGAGACATGTGGCAGTACGTAACAACCGTCCGCCTCGATGGCGGTCCGACACGGCCTTACCAGTTGGTTGTCCCCCCCGAGCTCTTCCTCTTCGCCACCAACGCTACTAAAGTGTTTTTAGCGAACGCCTCTTTCTGGGAGAAAACGTGGTCGATCGCGGGGCTGACGCTCCCCTCCGACGCCAGTTTCCACCTGCTGCGTTGTGACGTAGGCCGTCTCGTGCTCAACGCGTCGCGTCGCGGCGGGGCCGCCGGACCCTCCGGGAGCCAGCTACAACTTAGCATCGAAGATTGCCCCCGGCTGGGGACGGTCACAGCCCTGGCAACGGGGCTTTGCCAGCACGTGTCGTCGTTGGCTGTCCGGTGCTGGAGCGCCTGGTGCTGCCGCGAGCGACGAGGACCACTGTCCAGCCGGGCCCTTTGCTCTGCGAACTAACCATCAACCCCGAAGCCAACCACAGCGTGCAAAGCCCGCCCGTGATCTGTACCCTGGCGGGGCCGGGGCCCGCCCAGCTGACAGTGTCGGGGTCGTGGCTCGACGAATTGCGCTGGGAGGGTTTGCCTGCCAACTGGCGCTGCCACCTGTCCGTGGCGGGCTACCGGCGGTTGGGCTTTTTGTTGGCAGCCGGAGTCACGGCGAGCCCAGACCATGGCCAGGTGAAGATAGAGTGGCGGGCGGAAGCTCTGCCTGCGTGGTTCCGTTTGCAAGTGGTCAAGCCCCCCGCGTTGGACGTCAGCTGCAGTCCCGTGGTTCCTCACTGCGGGGTCTCTACCCGGACCGAGAAGGAAGCCAGGACTACGTGGCTGGCTGAGCCCGCGTCGACTGCCAGCGAGCGGCTCGACCTGGCTGTCGCCGCCGCCTATTTCTGGTTAGTTCAGGGGGCCCTGTTTCCGTCGGGCTCGCCGTGGCGGCTGGTTTTTTTGCTGGGCCTGTTCCTAGACTACGGCCTGGTGGTGTCTGAGCCAGAGTTTGAGCGCTGCGTCCAGTGGCTGCGGGCACGGGCTCCCGACACGGCGTCCTCCTGGCACACCCTCTTACAGGCTCGTAGCCACCACTATGTGCAATACAGTCTGCGGCACCGTTCAGGCCCAGGGGGTCTACGGCTGTTACTCTTAGCTGGCCAGCACGGGGATCCGAACCTGTGGCGGCTGGTACTAGGTGGCCGGCCTTACCCACGCGGCCAGACACCGGCCCAAGTCACGGAGCACGTGACCACCGCTGTGAGCTCCTGCGTGGAGGACGTCCGGATGTTGCGCGACGCCTGCCTCCACCTGTGCCAGTGCCTGCGTAGCGGCGCCAGTGACCCCCTCCACTGGCCACCCCCAAAGAGCGTTTTCTGGGCGCCGCCTGCGAGGCAGGCGATGCCGGCGCCAGCGACGCGGCCGGTGACGCCAGCGACGCCGCCGGTCGGGCCCGCGTGATCTTGCTTCGCGGCTGGCGAGAAGCGGGATCTCTGTTGTTCCGAGCGGCGTTCGGGCCGGACGCCCCCGGCCAGGGGCGACCGTCGGTACGCGAGGGCGTACTTTCTGTGCTAGCCCAGTTCCTGCAAGAAAAGTGCCCGCCCGAGCCCGCCTGGCAGCGGCAGCCGGTGGCGACTGGCACTATCTCGCCGGCCGACGCGGCGGCGCTGCTTTGTTGCCTACACTGCCTGTGGCCTTTCCGAACGGCCCCGGCCTTCGTCTGACGGGCACCCCGCTCTTCTCACCAGCTGGTGTAACAATAATTTGTGCCTCCTGGACGCTTTATTCGAGTACAGTGTTCCCGGCCTAAGTAGAACTAGCGCGCTGGTCCGGCAGGCTCATGATTCGTCTTCCTCCCGTGAAGCACACAATCAGTCAATAAAGGCATTTCCCACTGGAGGCGAGGCAGCCCCTGCCGGAGCCGGAGTAAGCCGTCGACGCTTAGCCGTTCCGCGAACAGCCGCAGGTCTACCAGCCACGTCAGCCGGCTGAGTGACTCCACTACTTGGTCTCCGTCGCTTACCCCCAAGCTCAGCACCCGCAGGTGGGGCAGTTGTGCCAAGGTCGCTAGGCCGTGGGCCATGAGCAGGGGGGACGCTGAACGAGGTGGCTTGCGGCACAGGTGGAGCTCCCAGAGGCTCTCCTGGAGGCTCTTGGCCTCCAACAGGGCTGCTAACTTGGTGTCATCAAGCCTGACACCTGACAGGTCCAGGCGCCGGAGTCTGGGGCAGCACTTGGCTACCTCGCGTAGGTGGCCGGGTTCCAGTGATTGCCACTCCCCCAAGCTCAGCTCCTCGAGGTTCTTGAGCGCCGACAGGTGGCGCAGCCCTTCGAGGCCAAGCAAGCGATGACAGCCTGTCAGATCCAACCGCCGCAGCTCCGACAGCTGCCGCAGGATCGGCCACAGCGTTGCATCTATATCCGAATTATGGGCTAGGGACAGCTCCTCGAGGGTCGCCGCTTGTTTCTCTACCAAAGAGGCCAGCCCCCCCGTAGTCGAGCGTCTATTTCCGCTTGGTCAAAACCAGTGTAGACATTAGCATAGGCGCCGGTTATTGCCAGCCGCCGCAGCCCCTTTATGGGTTGGCTAAATAATTCCAGGGCTACTCCTTCTGGCAGACCACGGCAGGCCAGCGCCTGCACCGGTGAGTGTAAGCTTCCCAGGCGCCGCACACCCTGCGTGGTCAGCTGTCTTCGGCGTGTTTCCTTTCTCCAGGGCGCCACACGTACGAACTTGCTTTCGAGACGAAGGGACAACGTCTGTACCTTGTTGCACAGTGAGTTCAGCTGGTGGACGATGTCCTCAGTCAGGTCTGACAGCTCCAGGTCTAGTTCTGTGATCTGAAAACACCACAGCTCAGGCGGCAGCGAGAACAGCTTGGTTTCGTCGACACGGACCCGCTGGATAGGCACGCCCGCTCGGCTCCAGACCGGCCCCCAGAGCTGCAGCAGCTTGGCCGGCAGCTCTTGGTCCAAGTCCAGTCCTGGACAAGAGTAGCGGGTCCAAAAGCCGGGGGTGGCTTGCAGATTTCGCTGTTCGCTCGTGGCGCACGCCAGAACCGCCAGGTCGGACAGCTTCAAGTAGCCCGTGACACGACTCCACACGTGAGCCCCCACGGTCGGGGGGAGAACGCCGTCCATGGGGCGGACGACCGGCTAGCGGGGCCTGGCGGGAGAGGGCTAGTAGCTCACTTTAGGGCTGTGTCACCGCCGCGCCCGCCAGAGCTGAGCCAGCCGGCCCGGGCGGAGCGGGGGCGGCAGGGGGGGGGGGGGAGGCAGGGGGGGGCGGTGCTAACCGCCCGTCGCACACGCACGGGCGGGCCCAGAGCGCAGGAGGGGGGGTCGTCGTCCGGCCGGCACCGGCTGCCTGCCGGTAGGCTCGAGGGGGGGGGGGGGCAGCCCCACACTAGTCAACCCCACACCAGTCAACCCTGCTCGGTCTTGCTTGCTTGCTTGCTTGCTTTATTCAGACTGGTCGGTTCCGTACACACACACACACACACAATTCCACCCCCACCTCACCTGTCTACCCCTGCCTAACCTCCTCACCCGGCTGCTTGCCGCCCGTGGTCCAGCGCGCTCCCGGCCAAAGCTAGGGCAGCGTGACCCGCGTGTCGTGGTGGTCGCCCCCACTGACGAGGTCCTGCCAGGACGAGGACGTGTCTAGCAGGAGCCTGTCCTGCGGGGCCGGGCCCGGGGAGGCGTCGTGGTCGAACTCGCCCGGCAGCGACCGGTGGCGGTGGCTGAGCGTGCCTTCGTCGGCATCGCTGTCGTCCCCGAGCGCTTCCTCGGCCCCTGCGTCCGCCTCGTCGTGGTACGCACCGGGCAGCGGCCCCTCGTCCGCCACGTACACCTGCCCCCGCCCGGCGCGCAGGAGTGGGCGCGCTTGGGGGCGGACTCGTCGAGCGGCAGCTGGGCGCGGCCCCAGCAGGCGCGGTGGTACAGCGTGCGGTGGACGCCTACGCAGCACCCCACGCACAGGCAGCACAGCAGCAGGGCGGCGCCGGCCAGCACCAGCACCCCGCGGCTCACGACGAAGCCGGCGAACTGGAACAGCGGCACGCGCAGCCACTCCTCCAGCTTCTGCAGGCCGCCCCGGCCGCCGCCATCGCCGGGCTGGGCCCCGGGCTCCGCGAGGCCGGCGGGTGCCGGCGGCGACCCCGGGCCGGCCACGATGTACAGCTCGAAGAACTCGGTCTGGCCCACGTCCGACAGCGCATCCGCGTTCTGCAGCACGGAGCGCCGGCGGGGTGGGGCGGCGGGCGCCGCCTCCGGTTGCTGCATGCGCGCTAGCAGGGCCTGCGGGTCGTCCCACAGCCGGCGCTCCACGAGCTCGCGCGTCCACTGCCCGGGCTGGGCGCCCGGCCGGACCGGCTGCTGCAGGTGGCGGCGGCGGCGCCCGGCGCTGGGGGCGAGCTGGTACGCGACGGCGGCGCGGAACGAGACCTGGACGCCGATGGACGTCTCGTTGTAGTCGGGCACGCTCAGGTTGGCGCAGAAGGCCACGAGGTTGCTGGGCGTCTGCGTCGTGTTGAGCACGTCCAGCTCGCTCACGGTGTAGCTCTGGTTGTTGAGCGTGAAGACCACCGAGCCCGCGCTGGGGTCGAGCGCCACGTCCTCCACCACCAGGCCCGAGTCCGACAGCACGTAGCCGATGAAGCACAGGCGCACCCGCCCCGTGGACTGGTTGGAGGCGGCGTAGAAGACCGTGGTGGCCACGATGTCGCCGCCCCGCACCTGCTGGTAGTCGGCGAGGCTCGCGAGCAGGGCGCGCGCGTACGACTCGTTCACGGGCACGATGCAGCCGTTGAGGCTGTTGCTGGCCAGCTCCAGGGAGCAGAACTCCTGGGCCACGAACGACAGCTCCACCTCCTGCCACGCCCGCGTCGTGCAGCCGCCGTCGATGTCGCTCAGGGCCTGCGTCATGTGCGCGCAGTCCAGGTCGTGCGGCACGAGCAGCGTCGTCTGCACGGGGTCGCACGCGTCGATGCTAAAGGTCGCGACGTAGCGCTGGAAGCAGCGGCCGCCGTACTGCGCCAGGCGCCCGGCCGGGTCGGCGCCGCAGTTCTGGTCCGCCGCCGCGCCCCGGGCCACGGCGGCCTGGCTGACGTTGCCGCTCAGCGTCAGGCCGTGGGAGCCGTTGTAGCTGCTGACGTACGGGAAGTTGGTGGCAAGCACGTAGTCGACGGTGCCCGTGAAGTGCGTCGTCGAGTTGCCGACGCGCGCCACCGTGTAGCTCAGCACCAGCGATGCCAGCCGCGGCGCGGCGTAGGCGGGCAGCACCTCGAACGTGTACGTGCAGCGCTCCGGCTGCACGTTGGGGGCCAGCGCCTGGTCCGCCACCTGGAAGCTCACCGTGTGCACGCCGGGCGCGAAGGCCCAGCCCGCGTGGAACGCCTCGTCCGTGCCGTACGCGCTCTGCACTACGCCCGCGCCGGCCCGCACCACCGTCACGTTGGTCATCAGCGACGCCGGCCACACGTTGTCAACGGCGAGCCCCGCCAGGCCCGTGTAGAAGCTGTTGGTCGGCAGCGTCGTCTGCGCCTGGCCCGGCTGCGGGATGCGCACCGTGCGGTCGTTCCAGCCGGGCTGCAGCGCGGGCGGGCAGTCCACGAAGCGCGGCGGCGTGTCGTCCACGGCGCGGAAGCTGAGGCTGCACGTGCGCACGTTGCCCGCCTCGTCGTCCACCGTCAGCGACCGCGGCAGCGTGGTGTCGGCGTTCACCGTGCCCGGGCTCACGACCGCCGAGCCGTTGCGGCCGCCGCCGTACGTGGCGCTCAGGTACAGGTCGTCGCCAAAGTGCAGGCCCACGTCCGCAAACGTGCAGCGGTCCGTGAAGTTGTCGAGCGCGTCGCACGTGCTCGTGTAGCGCACAAACTCGGACGCCGGGCAGTCGTAGAAGACGGGCGGCTGCGAGTCCTGCAGGTTGCAGAGGAAAGTAAACACCACCTCGTTGCCGCTCTCGTCGACGAAGCGGCCCGTGAAGGCGTTGGTGCCGAGCCGCAGCTCCTGCTGCTGCCAGTACGCGATCTCGGCCAGCCGGTACGCGAGCTGGTTGAGCTCGGCCGCCACCGTGGTGCGCTGGCCCCGGCCGGCCCAGTAGGCCACGAGCCCCTGCGCCTCCTGGAAGACCAGGTCCGCCAGCGTGGCCGCCGTCGCGGTCGTGTTCCGCGGCACCGTGGTGAGGCCGTCGCGGAAGGCCTGGGTGTTGAAGGCCGCCGCGCTCGCGGCCCAGTCCGCCGGCCGGAGCGTCTGGTTGTTGATGCTGGCGGACGCGAGCGCCACCTGGTCCCGCGCGTAGAAGGGCAGGTACGGTGGCTCGCCCGCGCTCGGCGGCACGAGCTGCGGCCACAGCACGTTCAGGTCCAGCCCGGGGTAGTAGTGGCGCGCGCGGTGCGAGATGTTGGTGTCGGCGTCGGCGGCGTAGCGCGACTGCAGCACGTGGAGCGTCGTGACGGGCCCGTCCAGCGCCGAGCTCTGGCCCTGCACGTGGAGCGCGCTGCCTCCTTACCTGGCCAGCTTCCTGGACCTGCTGTACGCCACACCGCGAGAGCCCTCCTGGCGCGCTTGGGCCAATTCCCGGGCGCTGGCCGGTCGGCACGAGTCACCGACGCTGCTGCTGCGAATGACGCTAGACCTGCGGTACCTGCGCAGCTGGGGCTTGGGCTACCGCCTGGAGCACGGGCCCCCGGCCATCGGCGAGCGCAGGAGTGGCTCGGGCGACCGCCCGGAGCACGGGCCCTCGGCCACTGGCGACGACTGGTTCGAACTGCTGTTCGGCTTGGAGGAAAAGAAGCGTGGCTCTGAGAAACCTGTGCCCGACGACCTCCGGCAGTGGTACCAGGTCCTCACGAAGCCAGACAACACCTACCTGCGCTTCGAGGTCCCGGGCCGGCCGGCCCGGACGTTCGCCGCGGGCAAATTCCAGGTCCTGGCGCTAGGGGCGCTCAGGGCTAGTGTGCTCGAGGACGCCCGCGGGCAGCCGGCAGGCCGGGGGCGCACGTCCGTGTCGGTGACGCACCGCGTGACTTGCTCGGCCTTTAATGAGCATTGCGATCCACGGCACAACGGCGCCGTCTTTCAGGTCGCGTCACAGTTCAACTGCCGGGAGGCACCCTCCCCCCAGCATGCACCTGACAGGGGCATCACCTGCTACTATTCGGACCACACGCAGGGGCCCGACTGTGTGCTGGCCACCGCGCCGGCCCTCTTCTACCGGCAGTACCACACCACCCCGACTGATAACCTCTCGGGCGTCCGCGAGCACCTGCGGGGCCAGCTGCAGGGGCGGATTAAGGACGGCAAGGGCTTCCTGCGAGTGCAGAACGGCTACGTGTTCTGCAGCCGCCAGGACATGAAGCTCATCGGGCAGCACCTGCTGCAATACACGGACGTCCAGCGGCAAGAGCTCCGGGACAAATTGTGCTTGGGCTTCGTCGAAGGGGCAGAGGTGCCGTTCGCGTCGCGCCAGGGGGACACCTTCTGGCTGCCCACACCGCGGGCCGCCGCCCCCTGGCAGTTCGTGCACCAGGCGCTATGTTCTGCGCTAGGCCTTACGTACGCCGTGGGTCCGAATGACGACAGCGTGGGTGACTGGTACCCGCTGGCCCGGCTCGTGTTGGAAGCTCTGTACGAGGCCACCCTGCTGTTTGCGCTGAGGCGCTACTGGCGGTCGGTGCCGCGTCGTTCCGTGCCAGTCTTCTTGACCTCCGTCGGGGGCGGGGCCTTTGGCAATCCCCCCGGGGCTATCGCGGCCGCGCTCAACTGGGCCCTCCATCGAGTGCGAGAAATGCCGCTCCCGGGGGCGGGCCCCGTGCTCGACATCAGCCTGCTGCACTACGGCAGTCTCGGTGAGCTCTACACGCAGGCTATACCCGGCGCGATCGAATGGCGCCCCCGCCCGGACGGACCCCTCCTCCGCGCCTACCAAGGCGATCTCTGCGACGAGGCTGGGGACGGCCGCGGCGCTCTCGTGAACCCCGCCAACTCCCTGCTTAAGCACGACGGTGGGGTGGCTAGAGCGCTCGTAGAAAGGGGAGGTGAGGACATCAACCGGGAGAGCCAGGCCTGGCTCCGGTGTAATGGCGGTAGGCTGTGGCTGGGCGAGGTCGCGGCGACCACTGCCGGCACGCTGCGGGCGGAGGCGATACTGCATGTGGTGGGCCCTTGTGTCCGGGCAGGGGAGCCGCTAACCCCCGAGCACCGCCAACGACTGGCCCAGGCCGTGCGAGCCGTGCTCGAGCAGGCCGACCGGAGTGGGTTCCGCTGGCTGGCCGTGCCGGCGATCTCGACGGGGATCTTTGGCTTTCCCAAGGAGGAGGGCGCGCGGATTATTGTCGAGACCTGTGCGGAATTCTGCCGCCAGGACCGCCACCCCGCGCTGCAGGAGATCAGGCTGGTCAACCTTGACCAGGCCACCGCCGGGTGCGTGCGGGTGGCCCTGGCCCAGGCCTCGGCCCGGACGTAGTCCGTGGAGGGGGGGGAGGGGGGAGGAGCTACAGGTTCGTTACGCCCGGCGGGGGCAGGAAGGGCTGGCGCGCACTGGCATTAAAGTAGAGTAAAGTCCGGGGAGGGGGGTTCCCCCCAGGAGCCCGCAGGTTCAGTCAACCGGTTCCGGCCTGGCTACCAGACTGTTTTTCTTTTACTTAGCACGGCCTGTCCTGGCCTCGCTCTTCTCTCCCCCCCCCCGGCGGCGCACGCGGCCCCGGGCTGCCGCGGCCGCCTAATCCGTATAGTGTATTTCTGAGGCCAGGCCCCGCGAGGCCTCCCGGTGCGAGAGCTTAC
Source organism: Paulinella micropora (assembly GCA_019918135.1). Lineage (NCBI taxonomy): Eukaryota > Cercozoa > Imbricatea > Euglyphida > Paulinellidae > Paulinella > Paulinella micropora. The sequence continues at coordinate 72,518 of WBZZ01002564.1, read as the reverse complement.
AGTCCGGCAGGCGCTGGAAGGGCACCCCGCGCCGCGGCCGGCACTTCGCCAGTAGCAGGTACAGCAACAAGCCGGCGCTCCCGGCGCCGAACAGCACCTGCGCCAGCAACACGAACCTGTCCTGCCCCGCCGCGGGGGCCGCCGGTACGGCCACTCGCACGGTGGACAGGGGCCCGTCGGCTGAGCTATTGGCGAACAGTACCCACCGGCCGTCCTCCTTCGGCCCTGGCTCGGCGCCCAGCTCGTGGGCGGCTAGAAAACCCGCGAGCGCGTTGTGCGCGGCGCTGGCCGCGACGGGGCCCAGGTCCACTGACTGCCAGGGACGGGACGGGCGGCTGCGCAGCTCGGTGAGCTGCGCGGTCAGGATCTCGACGACGATGGCCTCGCCCGGGCGCGCCGCCACCAGCGCCCCGGTCTCGAGCGAGAACAGCGCCTGCACGGAGCCCTCCTGCAGCTCACGGATAGGAGCCAGCGCTTCCAGCCCCGCGTCCACATACAGGCCGCCGTACCGCAGCAGGATAAAGTACTGCAGGAAGCCGTCGGGGGCCTGCGCGGGCTCCAGCGCTAGCTCGCGCTCGTGCTCTCGGACCAGGCAGTCGCGCTGGAGCGTGCTCCACACCACGTGCAGCCAGCCCGGGTACAGGCGGCTCCAGCTCAGGCTCGTGCCCCAGTACAGCGCCGCGCGCTCGGGATCCACCGTCCCGGGGGCGAACTGGTGCAGGAGCCAGGGGACGCGGCCGGGCTCCGGGCTCAGGGCAGACAGCTTGCTTTCTACCCCTCGGACCACGTCGCTGCAGTTCGGCCCGGCGGGGTGGCCGGCCAGGGCCCCGACGGCCCACAGGAGGAACATGCCGCTCTGTCCAGCACGCTTCTGCCGACCGCCTTTGGTCTGGCCACCGGCTGCTCCCCCTGCCGACAACCCGCGTGCCGGGCGGGGGAAGGCCCCTCCTCCTTCCCCCCCCCCTCCTCCTCCCCCCCCCCTCCCCGCCTCGTGCGGGGGCACGGGCCACTGGGGCGTGCCCCCGGCGCACCCCGGTGCCTTGGTCTAGCCGGCGGAACGTGCCGGGGGGGGGGGGGGAAGAGCGCGGCCTGCGTGTGGCGGGGGTGGGGGGAGAGCGCCCCCCCCCCCCCCGCCCGCCTTAGACTGGCAGGAGGCGAGAGGGGAAAGGCGTCTTAGAAAACTCCCGAACGAGTGCAACCAAGAGAGCAGAAAGGCCAAGACCTCCATGCCGCTACTAACGGTGGTGCTGGCCACTGCTACGGGTGCGGACAGAGAGGCAGGCTAGCGAGAGGCCAGGGAAAACGAGGTCGTGCTCGGTTACCAACCTGGTCTGTGTGTGTGGGTGCTGTGCTGTAGCTACCACGCTGGGCGCCAAGCTGGGCGCCACGGCCAGTGCGGCCGTGTTGTCCGGCACCCTGGCTACGACCGCGGGCGGCGGGTCTGCCTCGTGGGCGCTGTGGAGCGCGGCGGCGGTGGTGCTACTCTGGACCTCCTGCTGGGGCCTGGCGAGCCGGCTCGCCAACGCCCTCTTCGCGCCCTCCTCGGGCCGCCGCAGCGTCCGCGCCACTTTTTCTTATTAAAAGCCCGGCCCCCTGAAAACCTCCGCACGGCCGCCAGCAAAAGAGTGGCCACGAAGATCGCCAAGGCCGAGAAAGTCAGGGGGGGCGCCCCCTTTCCTGGGGTTAGCCCAGGCTGCAGTAGGAAGGGGGCGCCCCCCCCCCGCACAGGTGCCGCCGGCCTCGTCAGCGGCACCACCCGGCCGGTCTAACTCGTGCAGTCGCACCGGCCTGCCAGCCCAGCCTGTCCGGTGGCGCCGGCCGACCGACCGGACATGTCCGGTGGCACCGACCTGCCAGCCCAACCTCTCCGGTGGCACCGACCTGCCAGCCCAACCTGTCAGGTGGCACCTGCCGGCGGGTCTGGTCTGCCGGGTGGCACCGGCCGCCGGGGTCTGGTCTGCCCGGTGGCACCGGCCGACCGACCGGACGTGTCGGGTGGCACCTGCCGGCGGGTCTGGTCTGCCAGGTGGCACCTGCCGGGTCTGGTCTGCCAGGTGGCACCGGCCAACCGGTCTTGCTTTATCGGGTGGCACCGGCTGCCGGGGTCTGATCTGCCGGGTGGCACCGCAGACCCGTGAGCGGACCTGGTCGGCGGCCGGGTGGGGGGGGGGTGCACAATGTTGGACGACGGAAGGGAGAAGGGAGAGGGGAGACGGGAGAGGGGAGAAGGGAGGGGGCGGTGGCGGCAGGGGGGTTGTGCGGGTGGCTGCCACCCGTGACCGGGTGATACCGGCCACCGGTGCCACCGGCCACCTGGCACCACAGCCCGTGGTGCACAATGCATTTCCCCTCCCCTCCCTTCTCCCCTCTCCCCTCTCCCTTCTCCCCTCTCCCTTCCGTCGCCCAACATTGTGCGCCCCCCCCAGCCGCCGACCGAGTCTGCTCGTAGGTCGGCGGTGCCACCGGCCAGACAGGACCACGCCGGCAGGTGCCACCCGACAAGTTCGTCTGGTCGCCCGGTGCCACCCGACAGGTCTGGATGGTCCGCCGGTGCCACCGGTAGGGTAGGACCCGCCGGCCGGCGCCACCCTACAGGTTTGGTCGGTCGGCCGGTGCCACCGGTAGGATAGGACGGGTTTGGCTAGTGCCACCCCGGCAGACCAGGCCCGCCGCCCCGGTGCCACCCGACAGGTTTGGCTGGTCGATCGGTGCCACCAGGCGGACCAGACACGCCGGCCGGCGCCACCCGACAAGTCCGGTTGGTCGGTCGGCGCCACCCGGCAGGTTAAAGTGTCCGGTCAGACCGGGGCACGGCTCGTGGGCGGCCCCAGGTGCAAAAACAAAAGCCCGGATTTTAAGCAGAAAAGTAACTGTACGCCGCTCTGCCGCAGCCGGTCGCCGAATCCGCGGCCGCTGCTGTCCTGTTCGCACTAGGTTGGTGCGGGGTAGCGGCGCTGGCCGGACCTGGGAAGAAGCTGGGAGTGTAAGGAGGGCAGGCAAGGGGGCCCTGCCGGTCTCAGGAGTCGGGGCCTGCGCACGCCGCGCGGCCGCGGGCCGCCCGCAGCAGGCGGGCCCTCTTGACTTGCACCACCGGTGGGTCACCAGCCGCAGGACCTCTTGTTGGTACCTATCCGATCGCTGGCTCCGTCTGGCCAGCAGTTCCGACCACACCTCCGCTCCGGCGCACGCCCGGGTCCCGGGCGGCAGGCCCCCGAAGGACATGGCCAGTGCTCGCTGGATCAGCGGCCAGTTGTCCTCGCGGACGTGGGCGTTCTCCAGCCCCCGGGGGCCCAGAGACGAAGCGGTGGTTAGGGGGCGGGCCAGGCCAGTGTCTCGCAGCTCCGGCCACGACCGCCGGCCCCACACCAAGTGTACCGCCGCCCAGTACACGACGGCGGCTTGGGTGGAGCCGCGCTTGCTCTGCAGGCCGGCCAGCAACAGGTCGGCCACCTCCCGCGGCTCACAGGGCCACGAGTCGATTACGCACTGCACGCGGACTTCGAAGCCGGACTCCAGCTGGTTGAGGTGAGCGTTCTGTAGGCAGTTGCTGGTCTCGTGCGCGCAGGCCAGACAGACCGCCCGAGCTGAGCCCGCGGCGGCCGTGTCTGCGGAGACATGACGCAGGACCGCCGTCAGGGTGAGCCAGCGGTTCAGGCAGACGAGGCAGACGTAGTGGCCGCCGGCCGCGCCCAGCTCACGCCGGAAGCAGGCGACGAGGGGGGAACGAGAGCTCGGCGGCGTGCCGGCGCGCACCGCGCGGTAGAGCAAGGCTAAGCCGCTCCCGGGGGCCGGTGGGCCGGGCCCACGGTCGGGCTGCGTCTGGTCGGGCTGCGCCTGGCCAGGCCCGCCGGCGGCCCGGTGCGGGGCTGGGGGCCGGCCGCCGGGCTGGCTCGTCGCTGGCGGAGGAGAACCGGCTGGCACGGACCAGCGCGCAGCGTAGCTCACGAGTACTTGGTCCGGGGACCACAGCGGGGCAGGGATCGACCATGAACGGTGGGCTAGGCCGACTGTCGGCGAGGCCGGCGGCGTGGCTTGCGCCTGGACGGGCCAACAGGGACTACTAGCGAGGGAGCTGCAGGAGGTGACTAACATGGGCCCAGACAAGCTTTGTGCGGGCGCAGCGCAGGCCGAGCGCGCCCGGGCCGGACGGCGCGCACCCCGGGGGCCGGCGCGCGTCGAGGGGGGGGGCGCCCGGGCCGGCGCGCTCGGCCTGGCGCGTGCGCCCGTGGGGCCCCGGACCGCGCGGGGGGGGGACGCCTCCTCCCCAGCCCAGCACGTGCGCCCGCGGGACCCCTGACCGCGCGCAGGGTGGGGGAGGGGGCGCCCCCCCCCCCCCCCCGCCGCCCCCCCGGGCGCTAGCCCGGGGACCCCCGGTGGTCCGGCCCGTTGCCCACAGCGGCCGGCGGCGGTGCGGCCACGCGCCAGGGGGAGGACGGGCGCCTCCTCTTGGCCGCGGGCGGCCGCTCCCCCACGCCCCGGAACCGCACGTAGCGCGGCGCCCCCGCTGCGTGCCGCAGGGTCAGGGCCGAAGCCCGCCGCCAGTCAAAGCCCGCCGCCTTAGCCGACAGGAGGTACAGGTCCCCCGCGTCCAGGGACAAGCGGAGGCGGCGCCCTACCAACGCTTGGCGTTGGTACCAGTGCCAGTGCAGCTGCAGCGGCGCGCCGAGCCTGACGCCTAGGACGCCCGGGCTGTCCGTGTGGCCGTGCGGGTACACACCCTGCCAGCGGCTGTCGGCGTACCATAGGCCTTGTGCCGGCCCCAGCGGCCAGGCCTCGGGCAACAGGCCCTCGAGGCCGCGCCTCAGCCTGGAGAGTACCGGCAGCCGGCCGAACGCTACCGCGCCGGCCCGGCCGGCGGCGAAGCTCTGTTCCTGGTCGGTGGGCCCAAAGTGCAAGCGGCGCAAGTCCCCGCGCGGGGGACCCACGCACGCCGCCGCGCCCGGGGGATCCCACGAGAGTGCCGTCAGCTCCCGGACCAGAGCCCCTGCTCCGCCGGCAGGTAGGCCTAGCCCCAACGCGTAGGAGCCCAGCTCGAGCGCGTGCTCGACGCCGCCCGGGACTACCAAGACGCAGGCGTCGGCCAGGTCGTCATGGTCCGCGGCCCAGCCGCCCGGCAGCCCCTGGCGCAGGTCCAGGAGCTCGGCCTCCCGGCCTAGCTGCGCCAGCCTGGCCTGGAGGCGCCGTAGTTCCCGGAGGCCCAGGCGGGCCGCGGGCCCGTCCGCGGGCCCCGAGGTCAAAGGTCACGGCCAGCGTGTGGTAGGCGGGGAGGGCCGCCGCGCCGTCCTCCATCTGCCACGCGGGCGGGCCGTGGCGGGGGCGAGAGGAGAGAGGGCCGATTGTGTGGCCTGGGGGCCCCGCTATCCCCCCCCCCCCCGCAGCCCTCCTCCCCTGCACCCGCGGCGGCGCCCCCTCTCCCGGGGTGCCGGGGCTCCGCCCCCTCCCCCGGGGCGCCGAGCCGACGTCAGGCCGGCCTGCGTCCCACCGGTTTCCGCCGGGGCCGCCGCCGGCGTAGCACGCACCACCGGAGCGGCACGACACCCCAGGCAAGGGAGGCGGACGCGCGTGCCAGAAGGCCCGGCCTGCTCAGTGGTGGCACACACCACGGCCGGGGTGGGCTGTAGGAGGGGGGGGAACACATATCCCCTCCCCCTCCCCGGTGCGCGTGCGGGCGCCAGCGAGCGTGCCGGCGCCAGTGCGCGGGGGCGGGGCGGGGTCGGCCACGCGCGGCCGCCGGCGAAGGGTGCCCGGGGAAGACTACGCCCCCGGCTGGGGGAGGGGCGCCGTGCCACTGCTCCGACGCGCGAGGCCAGGCATAGACAGAGGCTCCTTGGCTTAGCTGGTTTAATTTGCCGACCGACCACTTAGCTACGGAAAGAAGCCGTTGCATCCCCTGCCTACCGCCGGCTGACCACTTACCCGGGGAGTCTTATCTCTGCCTTGTGCCTTGCCAGGGATTCGGCAGCGAACTCCAGAGCGAGGGACGGGGGCCGGCCCCCAGTTGCTGCGTAACACCACTACTACTAGCATTAGGTAGCGAGCGCCCAGTAAGCGGCCAGTAGCTAGCTGGTGCCTGCAGGACCTGCGGGCCGTTCATCCTAAGCTCCGGCACGAAGACTTCGGATCCATCGTTTTGCCCTTGCTTCCTCTGCCGCTTGGACGAAGCATCCGAGGGGAGCGCAGACGGATGCGAGGGGGCGCTCATCCGCTGCGGCTTGTCAAAGCTACTACGGCGTGAATTCCCTGCTAATCCAGCACCCCTAATAGGGTGCACCACCAGATGCCCTGGAGAAGCATCGTCTTCATGGTTCTGTGCATGGACATCCTTGTCGAATGAAGCCTTACTACTTGATGCTCGTGATATTACGTTACCGGGAGCGGGGTGTAGCCGAGCTGGAGTATCTTTGTTACGCAGTACATGGACAGAAGTAGTCGCTGGATTATCTTTGTTACGCAGTACATGGACGGAAGTAGTCGATGATTCCTCCGCCGCGGGGACTTCGGCTCGAGGTAACGAGGATCGGTGCTTCCACACGGCCGCGCCATACGGCACCGGCCGCTGCTCGGCTTGCACGCCTTGCGCGGCTTTGCGTGTACTGTATCCCTCCAGGAAGGCCTGCAGGTGCGACAAGCGTCCATACGAGTTTAGGTAAGCTACTACCAGTGTCTGTTTGTTTGTCCCTGCCTTCCTCAGAAAGCTGGAGTAAGTATGGCAGCGCCAGCAAGAAGCCTCGAACGAGGTGATGAGTTTTCGGAAATCTTGCTCGTCTAGGCCCTGACGTACTCCGCTAATTGTATATTTCTCTGCTGCTGCATGGTGCCTCACTAGCCAAGCGCGGGCGCGCGCGGGCGTGCTGTTAAGGTGTGCTGTGGCCAGTTGGCGAAGAGGAGGGTATGGCGTTTTTATTCTCTCTCTCCCTCCCCCGGCAGCCCCTACCTGTCTCTCTCCCCTCCTTGCCAACGCGCGCGCTCCGGCGCCACCAGGGGCGGAATTCGCGGAGAGGGGCGGGAGAGAAGAGTGCGGGGCGTGTTGTTCCCCCCCCCGCCCCCCAGGCCCCCGGCCCACTGCCCCGTGCCCGGGCCGGTGGGCAGGCGGGCCTGGTGCGGGGGCCGCGGCGGCTAGGCCCGGGGGGGAGGGACAGCCAGCCCCGTGGCCTCGCTACCTCGCCCCCGCCGTCCTCCCTCGGTGGCGGCTGGCGCCGGCGCACGTGCGTTCGAGTCCGGGCAGCGGCGGCCCCCCGCCCCAGCGACGGGCCGGGGCCTCGCCCGGGGGGGCGGGCGCCCCGCCGCCCAGGGCCCCGCGCGCGCGAGCCAGGGCCCGGTCGGCCGCCCGCAGCAGTTGGTCGCATTCCTGTACGAGGTCTAGGCACGACGACTCCAGCGTGCCCGGCGGGGCCGGACCCGGGCCAGCGGAGCCCGCGTGGCCGGCAGGCAGGGGGGCACCCGGCGCGTCGTCCATGGTTTGGCAGGGGAGGAATGAGCAGGCGATGACCGGTTGCTCGGCTCTGTCCGCCCCCTGCCCCGCCCGTGCCCCCCCTTCCCCACCCCGAGGGGAAGAAGCGAGAGACCCCCGGGAGAGCAGGAGGCGGAGGGCGAGGGGCAGCTTCTCTCTCCTTTTCCCCTTCCTCCAGGCCAGGCTGCGGGAGGGCCGGCAAAAGCGCGGCGGCGAGTAGTAGGTCTTTGCAAAGGAGGACCCTTAGCATGCCCTGGCGGAGCACAGCGCAGCTGTGGGTTCTGTTGGCCTGGTGGGCAACCCTGGCCCGGGGTTTCTGCCCCTATCACCCATCCGGTGCGAGCACGGCCTCACCTAGCCCGGCGCCTGGCCCGGCGACGGCGCTGCTAGAAATCAACGTGACGGTCAGCGGGGCCCAGTACACTATCCCGGCCAGCGGCCTTGGCTTGGCCAGGCGCCGGACGGGCCAGCAGCTGGCCGCCGGCTACACGGTGGCTTGGGGCGATGGCTCGGCGCCTGGGTACTGCCAGCACGACGGCACGCCGTGCAACCACACGTACGCTAACCCCGGCACGTACTCCCTCGAGCTGTCGGGCCCGGTCCTGGGCTGGAGCATGCTGTTTGCTACGACCACGGTCTGCCGGGACTACTTCGCTGGTGCGTGGAACGATGGGTTTGCGAATACGTGCCTTATGTACGCGGGCGAGGCCAAGTACGAGGTGTTTAGCTCCTGGTCCTCGCTGTTGAGTGGCAACGGCATGTGTAATTGGTACGTGGGTGCCCAGAACCAGGGCACGCTGGGGCTGGACGCTCCGCAGGTCTGCTGCGTCTGCGGTGGCGGCGAACAACAGCCAGGCGAAGAACCGGGCGCTGCTCTGACCGCCATTCGCCACTGGGGGCAAATCGAGCTGCACCCGACGGCGGGCCGCCACTTGCAGAACCTGGCGTCGCTGACGTACGTGGCGCCCCTGCCGCCCGCGCCGGGCCTGACGTCACTGTACCGGTCCTTCAGCGGGTTGGACTCGCTGGCCGGGGCCCTGGACGTGTCGGCACACGAGCCAGGTAGAGGACCTCGGCTACGTGTTTGCCGAGTCCTTCCTGGTGGAGCCCCAGGGCCTCGCCCAATGGCAGGTGGGCGCCGTGCGCGACCTGTCTTTTGCTTTCGCGCAGACCGGGGGCCGCTTTGTAGGCGTGGAGGGCTGGACCACGAGTGCGCTGGTCAACGCCACGGGCGCCTTCAGCCACGCGGTGGGCTTCGACCGGGACCTGAACGGCTGGCACGTGTCGGGGCTCCTGGACTACCGCCTCATGTTCGCCGGCGCGACCAATTTTAGCCACGACTTGCCGTCGTGGTGGCAGTTGCTGCCCGGGCCGTTCTCCGAGAGCGACTGCGCGAACGCGCTGCGCGGCACGAGGCTGCAGCGGACCGCGGGCCTGGCCTCGGCTTGTGGTTCTGCTCACGATGACCTGATCCTGCGTTACCAGACCACCTCAGACTGTAGTGGCTCGTATCGTCCCGCCTTGCAGTTCCTGGACCCGGGCGTGGCGGGCGTCAACGGCCAGACGGCGGGTAGCCACAGCTTCTCGGTCGACTTCGGGCTGGGCGGGGGCTTCGTGTCCTGCCAGCAGGCAGCCGGCACGAGCACGTGCGCCTCGCCCGTCAGCTCGGCACCTTACCTGCCACGCCAACTGCGCCTCCGTGGCGTGTTGGACGGCCTGCAGGGCTTTACCCATAAATGCGTGCGTATCCTAGAGGTATCCAGCTGGGGCCAGGTAAGCATGACATCGAGGTTCTCTTCCTGGTATACTTCTCCTCCCAGTGATCCGCGCTACAACTGGCTCTTCGACGCCGGTGCAATCGACGACCGGTCGTACCAGAAACAGTGTACCTACTTGGCCCCGATCCAGGGCACCCGCGCCTTTGCCCACCTCGACGACTTCAGAAGCCTCTTGTATAACTACCGAGCTCTGACGGGGGACATTGGGCACTGGGACATACCTCTGTCCGGCAATCTCTTTGCCTTGCTTTATTCCGCTTGGGCTTTTAACCAGCCCTTGTTCTGGAATACTACCGGGGTGACAAACATGGATTCGGTCTTTGCGAACACGCGGGTCTTCAACGCGGACCTTAGCCTGCTGGACGTTAGTAACGTTCAGTCGTTTAAACGCACGTTCGAGGCTGCCAGAGATTTCAACCAGCCCCTGGCACACTGGAACACCGGGCATGCCACGAGTCTCTACCGGATGTTTGCGGAGACGAAAAAATTTAATCAGGACACTAGCAGCTGGGACGTAAGTCAGGTCCAGTATTTCGACTCCATGTTCTACGACGCGCAAGAATTTAACCAGCCCTTAGCCGGCTGGAGGATTGCAGCCCCGAGCAGCAGCATGATAAGCATGTTTAAGAATACTCGCAAGTTCAACCAGCCCCTGGGCGCCTGGAATATGTCAACGGTGTACGACATAGGCTACCAGTTTGCCAACGCCAAGGCCTTCAACCAGGATCTCAGCGGCTGGGACGTGCGGTCACTTCACAGAGGTGATAACATGTGGGCCAGCAACCGCCACATCTTCGACGGCGCCTGTGCCTTCAACCAGGACCTGAGCGCCTGGGATGTGCCGGCGTTTTTACTGGAAGTCTGTCAGGATTTCGTGCAGTCGGGCTGGTTCACGTTCGCCCAGTTGCCGTACGTGGCTTGCCAGCAAGCGTATGGCGCCGGTAGCTTTACGACCACAAACCAGCAAGACCGGCAGACCTACTGTGCCAGTCTGCCATAGCCCGTGGGGGACCCGCGGGGCACCCCCGGTTGGGCTAGCACTAGCTGGCCTAGGGGCTTCCCTCGCCGGACGCGCGGTTAGAGAGCTTACAAGCAAAAGGCCCCTGCTCCTTTGCTCCGGGAGTCGGTCAGCTGGACAGCGTGAGCGGCGAGTGAGGAGAGGAAGGAGAAAAGAGGGCTGTGCACGCCGCCCCCCCGGGGGGGGAGTCCCGATATTAGACAGCAAGCCAAAAGGGGGGGGGAGGTATGGCGGCTCGTCCTCCCCCCAGTGGTTTGCCGCGAGTTCTTAAAAGTCAGGCTCTGCAACAGAAACCTGGTTAGCCTTAGCACCCCGGCCACCGGAATACGGCCAGGGGCTATGGCAGCCCCAGAACTCTTTGCTCCGTCAGGCCTTAAGCCCCCGGGCCGGTGTAGACTACGCGGGCGCGGGCGAGCGCGGACGACGGGCTCCCGCCCGACCAGCGCACCTCCACGTTTCGCGCCCCCCCGTCGCTGCCGCGCACACAGACGAGGGGCGGGGAGTTGCCGCAGTGCAGCAGGTACAGCCGCACGGGCGGCGCGCCGGGGGCGCACACAGCGTGAGCCGCCGGCAGCCCAGCCCCCCCGCACCCCGCAGCAGGACTACCCGGTTCAGGGGGCAGAGCCGCAACAGCCACGCCGGGTCGGGAGGGCTCAGGGGCCCGGCGCCCAGCAGCACACGCTGCACGCACGGCAGCGCCAGCCCCCGCGGGCTGCGCAGCGCTTGCCACAGGGCGCCCTGGACCTCGCAAGCTACCTCCGGGGCCAGCCAGGGCCGGGCGGTCTGTAGGCAGGCCAGGCGGTCCGGCCGCCCGAGCGAGACCCCCGCCCAGGGCTGGTGGTAGCCGCGGGCCAAGAGATCGTGGTCCAGCCCGCGCGGCCAGTGCAGCCCCTGGCAGTGCAGCAGTGTGTGCCGGAAGAAGGCCGGCGGGGCGGCCGGCAGCAGCAGGGGCGCCTGTGCGGTGGGCGCCAGCCCCAGGAGCCACAACTCGCGGGGCGCGCGGCCCGGGTGGACGCGGAGGCGCCCCGCCCGCTCCGGGCCCACCCCTAGCAGCGAGGTGTGCTGCGGCGACAGAAAACGGAGGCCCAGCTCGTCCTGGCCATCCACGGCGCCCAGCGCGGCCGTCAAGTCGTACTGGGTCTGCGAGTCGCGGTCGTCGTCTTCGATGACCGTGAGAGCGCACTGGCCCCGGACGGTGAGGCTGGGCAGGCCCCAGCCTACCTTGGTTTCCGCCAGGCGCTGGCAGTCTACCAGCACGACCCCGGCCGGCCGGGGCGCCCGTGCAGCGGCGAACGTCGGGAGGAGCAGGCCCTTCAGAGTAGACAAGCCGCAGTCTTCGAACCACAGGTTCTCGGCGGTGGTGGTGTCGGGGGCGCGGGCCGCCGGCGCCGCCCTCCGCCACCAGCGGGCGACGCGGCCCGGGCCGGGGCGGGGGCGCAGCGACACACGACAGTCCAGCAGGGTGTCCGAGGCGAGCGCCCAGTCCGGCCGCGCCCCGCCGGCCGCCGCGTCCGTGCACTGGAGCCACAGGGTGCGGAGCCGGCCGAAGGCGGCCGGCAGCAGAGTGAACAAGGCCTGGACATCCACCCCGCCCCCACCGCGGACGTGCAACTTCTCCACCAGGCCGGGCCGGAAGAAGTGGCCGGCCCCGCCGGGGGGGCGCTCGCACAGCTGCCGCAAAAGTCAGACACGTAGGCCCGGCCGGCGGTCGGCTGGGCCGCGCGGCAGTCGAGCTCCAGGCGGCGGAACCAACCCTTCGCGAGCCAGCCGCACCACACGGCGGGGGTAAAGGCGCGCTGTACCCTCAGCAGGCGCTGCGCGCGGCCTTTCGCCGCGCCCCAGCACCCTCGGTCCGGCAAGAGCGCCAGCAGCCCCCGGACGTGCGCTACGAACGCGGCGGTGGGGGCCGCGCCGTCCGCGCGGAGGCAGGCTCCCCACGCGTGGCCGAGGGCCGGGCGGTGGCGCAGCGCCGGGCCCGCGGGTGGCGGGGGGGGTGTCCCTGCCACACCCACCCGGTGGCACAGCGCGGCGTAGTACTCGTCGGTGAGCCGGTCGCGCTCCGCCGGCGGCAGCCCGGCCCTGTCTAGGACAGACAGGAACTGCAGGCCGCCCGGCGTCCGGCGCCCGCGCAGGCCCACCGCCTCTCCGCGCAGGGACGCTAGCCGGCTGCACAGGCTGGTCCACCCGGACCGGTCCAGTGCGTAACAAAACAGCAGGTACGACAGGACCACCCGGCGCACTAGGCGGAGCAGCAGGAGCAGCCTGGCGTCGTCCAGCTGGGTGCGGGAGGCGCCGCTGAGCCGCAGGTGCAGCAGGTCCGGCCCGGAGAGCAGGCCCGTGCCACGGATGTGTTCGGCCGCTACCTCCAGCGCCGCCTCCCGCGTGGTACGCAACCCGGGCGCCCCAGGCGGGGCCGGCCCGGCGGCGCGGAACATGGGGGGCGTAGGGCCCGGGGATAAAACTCCGGCGCGAGCGTCTCCAAGCCGGGGGGTGGTGGGGTTCCGGCGCGAGCGTCTCCAAGCCGGGGGGGGGGGGGTGGCAGGTAGGTGTCGGCACGGGGCAGGCGGTCTGGGGAGAGCGGGCGGGTGCCGCGGGGGGAGGAAGGAAGGGAAGGGGAGGAGGACCCCCCTCTCCTCCCTGGTATCCCCTTCTCTCTTGTCCCGCTCCTTGGCTTACAGTAAGTTTGCCTCCAATCAAACTCCTGCATAATTTAAAGATATGTTTCTATTGAAAAAATTCAATTTTATAATTAAGTATTATCATTATTTTTATAATAAGAGCAAAATTGAATTACTATTTAATATATAAAATAGTCGCCAAAAAAATGAGCGGAGATGATGAAGACGAAGAAATATGGATGTGTTGGAAAGAAAATATTTGCGAAGTTAGTATTTTTGGCGATTACGATGATTGCTACGATTGCTACGATTGCTACGATTGCTGTGATTATACACTTATTCAATCTTTCTCCTTTTGGTCGAAATCATTTGGATCTGTTCTAGGCATTCGGACACTTCCGCATATTGCTTTTCAAGTTCGCAATATTTTTTCTTCAAGTTCATAAACATTTCTATGGGGTTTTCACCAGGGGCTATGTCGCCCATAATCAAAAAGATATGGTCGTCGCGTTTCGCTAGTTCTTCGTTTAGTCGCGCGATTTCGCTGTCTTTGGCCCGCGTTATTTTTTCGTTCGGCCGCCAATTCTTGTGATTGAGACGCGCCGCATGTCAAGGGCGTGACGGGTGCAGAGCGCCACCGCGCGGACGAGACGGAGCTTCTTCCGGTGACGTCCCCGGCCGCACGGGATCAGAAAACACAGACAGTCCACGCCCTGAATTTTATTGACACCAACCGAAAAGAAAGGGGCCGGCGGAGTGGCCGGGCGATCCCCCCCCCCGGCACCGAACCCTCCGGACGCGGGGGGGGGGGGGGTGCACGGAAGCTGCTAGTGAGTCAGTGCTCGGCCGGACGTTCGTGGCTAACCACCCGACCGGGGGCGGGAGCCCTCCTCGAGCCTGCTCTTGCCGTGGATGCCCCCTCCCCCGAAACAATACGAGCCCACGAGCACCGACAGCGCCACCGGCCAGTTGCGCCGCACGTGGCGGAGGTGCGGGTCTAGGTACTGACGAAAGAAGCGGTGGAAGGGCTGCTGGCGGGCGTGCGCGGGCAGGCACAGCGCCCCCCGGCCCTCCGGCTGCTCTCCCGCCCCCGCGAGCTCCGTCACCTCGAAGCTCTGGGCAAAGTACTCGGACCACTCGGCGGCGGCGGGGGCAGAGACGGGCACTCCGTCGTAGTTGGGGCGCACCCGAAAGGAGCGCAGGGCGTAGCGGGGCCCGGCCCGCTGTACCGCGGACGCTAGCACGTCGCATAGCCCGGACGCGGCGCTCGGCGGGGGAGGGGCCAGGGCGTCGAGGAGCAGCGCCGTGTCCGCCGGGGGCAGAGCCTGGCTGCCAGCGGCAGAGTGCGGGCCGGGCCCGTCGCCCGGCTCGAGGACACGCAGCCGCACCGTGAGTTCGTGGCGCCGGCTCTGGCCCGTAAGCGAATCTAGTTGGGCCGGGCAGAATTGTCCGTCGTACCACAGCCACAGCGCGTCCAGTGGCCTGGCCCCCAGCGCCAACAGGGCGAACGAGCACTCGGAGCTTAGTTCGTCCTGCCTGCGCCGTGCTTCGTCGTGGGCCAGGCCGTGAAACACGGGCTCGAGCGAGTGGCGCACAGCCTCCGCTCCGGCCTGTCGCAGCAGCTCCAGGCAGCGACCGAGGTTGTCCTGCCCCAAGCTGCAGGCAGGCCAGGCGCTGAGTGCCAGGGCCCGCCCCAGGGCGTTGTGCCGGAAGGCGCAGCCGCACCGCGGGGCGCTGCCGTGCGGCTTGGGCCCCGTGCAGCGGGGGTGGGCCCTGGTGGCCCGGTGCTGCAGCACGCCGGCAAAGAAGGCCACCAGCTTGTCCGTGGCGCTGGGGTCGGGCGCGCAGCCCGTCGACAGCGCGTGGCGCGAGCCCACCGCCAGCATACAGTCCGCCACCGCGGCCTGGGTGCACGAGGCCTGGGCGCCGATCGCCGCGGTGAGAGCCGCCTTGTTGAGGGACACTAGCCTGGCCGCCAGGAAACAGTCCTGCGGGCCGGGGCGCAGGGGCCACCTGGTCCGGGAAAACGCTCGGCGCTTCGGGGGCGTCCCCGGGCCGGCATAGGCCGCGAGGCGGCCCCGCTTCTTCCGACTTTTCAGCTCGTGGGTTATCACGGCTTGGAAGTACCTGGCCCAGAAGCTCGAGTGTGGCACGTCCTCCTCCGCGGGCGCGGAGCCGCCGCCGCCGCCGAGGTCGCTAAGTCCGGCAGCGCTAGACATGAGCGGCTTCGGCCGGTGCTGGCTTGGGCGGCTTCGGCCGCTCGTGCTTTGTGGGGTAGACTGTACCCCCGCGCTGTCCGCTACCCTCCCTGCGCCAGGGCGCGCACGCACCGCGGGGGGCCAGGGAGAGGGGGAAAGCGAACGGCGCCGCGTGCCCCCCTCGGTGGCACGCGTGCCACGGGCGGCGCCGCGTGCCCCCTCGCGTGCCACGGGCGGCGCCGCGTGCCCCTCAAGGGGGGGGGGGGGGGCGGGCGCCCGCGCGCGCCCGTGGGCCCCGGACGGGGGGGGGGGGCGCTCGCCAGCGCGGCGGCGGACGCGCGAGGCCGGGCGCGCGACGCTGCGCCGGGGGGGGGACGCCAGCTCCCGGTCCCGGCCACAATTCAATTCCGCTCGCTGGAGGCAGAGCCTATGTCTGCCCACTCGTGTACCGCCGACTTGCTCCCCCCGACCCCTCTTCCGTCTCCGACCGCGGCGGCGCGGACGCTGGCCGGCACACTGGCAGACGCCCCGTCCGGCGCCCCGGTGCCGGCGGGTCAGAAGCGCCGTGGCGCAGACGCCCGCCCCTCCACACCCCCGCCACCCCTCAAGCGGCGCAAAGCTGTCTTTGGTCGCCGGGCCCGTGCCGAAATGAAGTTTGCCCGCGCCACCGCCGAGGTGCACCGACAGCCACACCTGGCAGCCTATCTCGCCCGGCTCAAAGCCCAGTGGCAGCAAAAGGTCCTGGCTGAGGTGATGGCGTGCCTGCTCCACTTTGGGACCGGGGAGGCAGACCAATGGGACACACAGGAGATCCTGCGGGACCTGGAGCCAAAGGGGGAGAAAGAGTGCGAGAGCGACGACGACGAGGGAGCGGACGGCTCCTTCTCTCATCCCCTGGCAGCGCTCTTCTACTTTGTGGATCAGGACTTTGACGGGTCCGGTGACGGGTGGGTCAAAGGCCGAGAGAGCTGGGGCTACGTCATCGCGAGGCTGGAGGCAGTGCCCCAGGAGGTACCCGCGCTCAGAAGGGCCATCCGTGACCTAGCGCTAGGCAACATCTTCTCTTAGCACCCACCGTTCTGTTTGCTGAAGAAGGGCTTACGAGAGAGAGTTATTTTTTATTAAAAGCATCGTTCTGTTTTTGACAGCCAGGCGGGGGAGGCAGTTGGTTGGGCTCCGCACCCGCTGCCTGCCTTGTGGCCGGCCGGCAGCACGGGCCCCCCCTCAGGCGAAAGGGGCGGGGGGAGGGGGGGCCCGCCCCCCCTCAGGCGAAAGGGGCGGGGGGAGGGGGGGCCGCCCCCCCCTCAGGCGAAAGGGGCGGGGGGGGGGAGGGGGGGGCGCCCCCCCTCAAGTGGTGTAGCGGCCCTGGCGATCGACCTGCCTCGGCTTCTTGGGGACGATGCTGTCGCGCCGGAACTGTTCGGCGCCCAGGGGCCCGCACCGGCGGTAGGTAGGCTGCTCGCCCCCGTCCAGCCACGAAGACACGCGCACAATGTCGCCGGGCCGCACGCCCCACCAGCGAGCGGCGGGGTCGCCGCTGTGCAGGACGGGGAACTGCTCCTGGGGCAGCACCGAGTAGGTCCTGGCCAGCTCGCTCACTTCCTCCGGGGCCAGCACCCGGTGCTCCGCGAAGTACGGGCCGTGCGTGTCGGGCGGGAACAGCAGTTCGTCCTCGGTCCAGAACTCCACGGTCCAGCCCAGGCCGCGCGCGCGGCCCGCCAGCAGCTTGGCCACGGGCTGCCGCCGCTTGCGGTGGAGGAGCCAGACGGTGCGGGGGCCCGCCCCGTGCCGGTCCTCCAGGCCCTGCAGCCAGGCCTCGGCCGTCGCGCTGCTGAGGGAAGCCCCGCCCGGATCCTGTGCCCTGCCCCAGCACACCGACAGCGGGGGGAGCGGCTGGGCCGCCGCGCCCGGGGGCAGGAACGGCAGCCACTCACCCACTACGTCCCGTGGGTGCGACAGCCGCCGGGCGTAGCAGCGCTGCACCAGCAGCCTCGTCAGGTGCTCGGCTACGACGGAGCCCAGCCACCCACAGTCACACGCAGAGCCGTTCACGCACACGAGTTCGCTGCCCTGGCAGTCGGGGCAGGCGTGCTGGCGCGGGATGCGGGCCGCGCGGGAGCGGGCCCCCGGCCTGGCCGCTAGGCAGTCGTCCACGCTCAGCATTTCTGCCGGCCGGGGGCGGGCGGCCCCCCCTGCCCGGGGCCCAGGGGGGGGGAGAAGACAGGTTTCGTCGGGGCCTCCCCCCCTCCGCCCGACGACCTCCCCCCCCCCTCCTCCTGCCAGCCTTCTCTCCCCCCCCCCCCCGCGCGCCCGGGCACGGGCGTGGCGCCGCGCCCGGGGCGGGGCGCCCCGCCGCCTCCCCCCCGCGCGCGCGGGGGGCGGGGCGCCCCGCCGCCTCCCCCCCGGGCGCGCGCGGGGGGCGGGCCGGGCCAGCTCAGCCCCGCCGTACACGCGGCCGGGGGGCAGAAAGCCCCTGCTATGGCACCCTCCGCCGCGCGTGCTGCCCGGCGCCGGGGCACGGTCAAGTACAGTTTCCAGGGGTGGCGCCGCGGACCGCTGCTGGGCAGGTACAGGCCGGGGCACGGCCGGCGCTGGACGGCCTGGGTGCCGGCCTGCCGGCCCTGCGCACGGAGAAGCCTCTTCCGGCGCGCCGGGGCCGCCACGCCCGGGCTGTGCGGGCGCCACGCCCGTCAGGCGGCGGACTCCGAGACAGAGACCGACCCGGAGACAGAGACCGACCCTGAGGAGACGGACGCTGACACGGAAGCGGGCGCCGACGATCGTGTCGGGCCCGGCGGCGGCACCCCGCCCGCGGCGGATGCCGAGCACCGCCGGCCGCCACCGGCGCTCGCGGGCGGTGAGCACCGTCCACAGTGGCTCCTGCAGCTCCAGAGCTGGAGCGCCGGCCTACGGCCAGCGCAGGCGCAGTCCGGGGGAGGGGCGACGGGGGGCGGCCGGCCGGCGGCGCCCCTCCCCCCCGCGGGCGCTACGTAGGCCCCGGGGGGCACCCGCGGGCGCTACGTAGGCCCCCCCTCCCCGACGCCCCCCCCCCCCCCCCCCCCCCCCCCACCGGCCCACGACCCACCCCCCGCGGCCCCCCGCCCCCTCCCCGGCCCCTTGGGTCGGCGGCACGGTACTACCACAGAACGCCAGCACCCAGCGAGCCACGATGAGGAACTACGCGCAGCGCGAACCCCTGGGCCCCTCCTGTTCCTGCTCCGGCCACCTAGCCGACGAAGGCCCCGCCGACTTCGTCCTGGAAGAGCACACGATTCGCTTCGGCTGTGGTTGTACGTTTGACTTGGCCAGCGGCCGGGCGCTGCAGCTGTGCGACCTCTAGCCAGGCCTCGCGCAGCAGCCGCGCGGGCTAGGGGCTGCTAAGCCCGGCCCTGACGTCTGGACCGCCTCGTCCTCCCCCCCCCACGCGCACGACGGGCGCGCTTAGCGCCGGTGGCCACGCGGTAGCGCTAGTCCGTCCACCGCGCACGTGCGCACATTAAATTACCAATCCCTGACAGCCACCCCCGCCCTCGGGCCGTAGGAAAGTAGCCAGCCCCCCTCGGGGCTTCTATGCCGGGCTTGGCCTTTTAATGAGCCGGCGTCCCCTCCCCTTCCTCGCTCCGGTGCCTGGCCGGGTTTGGCCGCTAGCCAGACTACGCGACCCTCTCTCTCTCTCGCCCCGGCGCGCTGCCGGCCCCCTCCCCTTGTCCCGCTCCGGTGCTGAACCCCCCTGGGCCAGTAGAGGACAACCGGCTAGCTTGAGTGTGAGGTCGCCGCGCGGTCCGTCCTGAGGGGCGGGCAGGTCTAGGGTGCCGAGCGCAGCACAGTCACGAACCGTGAGCTCCAGCGGGAGGCGCAGGGGAGGCAGCGACAGTTGCCTCAGCTGATTACACTCCTGGACGTGGATGGAGAGCCGCCGGCCTTCGCCGGCTACCCGCCGGACCCCCGGCTCGGGGCAGAAGCGCATTTCTTCGAGCGCCGCACAGTCATGCACCGTGAGCGACAGCGGGATACTATCCCCATTATCACAAACACCTGCAACTTCAGCCGGGCAGAGTCTCTTCGCCACTGGGCACTGCAAAGTCGCAGGGCTCCCCGCCCTGGCACGTTCGTTAGTGAAGCTCTGACGCAGAGCCTCCTGCACGCCGCCGCACCCGTCGCCCGGGCAGGCCCAGCTACCTCCTGTTACCCCCTGTCCCCCCCGTTCCCGTGGTTACTGTGCACTAGCCAGCCACGCCACCGCCCGCGGCGGAGGGGGGCGTCCGCCGGACCGGCAGCGCCGCGCGGCGCAGACCGTGACGACGCACAGCGCGAGCACGGCCCACGCCAGGGCCCCGCAGGCTGCCAGGCGCCTGGTGTACCGGTCGGTGCACACCAGGACGGGCGTGTAGGCCACGCGGCACTGGTAGGCGTCGTGGCAGGTCACACGGAAGCGCAGGGTCACGTCGGGGTGGGCGGGCTGGCGCAGGCCGGCGCGGCTGCTGACCTCGAGCACGTCGGGGGGGTAGAACCGCTCCTCCACCCGGGGCCCGCGCACGCGCACGGCGTCGTCCTGGTAGTGCCACTCCACCGCGCCACACGTGGTCGCGAGTACGCTCGCGACCTCCAAGGACTCGCACTGCGGGAACCTGACGAACGGCTGTACTTCGAACACAGTCGCGCTCTCTAGCGGCCCCAGCACTAGGTGGTGTGCGTAGGGCCGGGCGGTGAGGGCGGGCTCGGCGCACAGCGCCTGGAACAGAGGCCCTTGCACAGACAGTAGTACTGGCCGCGGGCTGGGCCCGGCGCACCACACTGACCACAGGCGCCATAGCTGCAGCCGGGACATGACTGCTAGCACCGGCCTGGGGGCAAACCCCCTCCCTCCCCTGGGTCCCAGAAGTTGCGACCAGGGCTGCGCGGTGCGTGTGCGTGTGGGTAGGTGTGTGTGTGGTCAGTAGGTGTCTAAGCAGGACGAGGGAAAGGGAGGAGGGGGGGGGGGAGGGTGTGCGTCCTCCGCTCCGTACCCCCCAGCCCCCCTCCTACCCTTCGCCCTCCCCATCCCGCCGCTCACGAGCCCGCGCCGCCTTCCCCCCCACCCCCCGCGGGGTTGGCACGGGGCCCCCCGGCAGCCTCCCAGAAAGGAAGGAAAGGAGCGGGGACGTGGCTGACTGCTGTCCCTGCCTCTTTGCGGCGCCGCTGCTGCCTTCGTCGGCTTGGCTTCCTCCCTCAGCCGGCCGTGATGGGCATCGCCTGGCTGGGTATCCTCTGGGCCGCCCTGGCGCCCCGCGCCGGGGCCTATTGTGTGCTGCCCCGGCGCGAGCCGGTTAGCACCGACCTCGTGCTGGAGCTGTCAGTGCTCGCAGGTGGCACGACCTGGACGCTGCCCATGGCAGGCGCCAACGGCGCGCGCCGCCGCCGCGCGGCGCAGGCCGGTGACGGCTTGGTGGTGTTCTTGGTGGTGTTCTGGGGCGACGGCACGCCGGCCCAGAGTTGCAGCTCTGCCGAGCCCTGTGCCCACACGTTCCGCGGGGGGGGGCCTGGTTCAGGTTATAGTAGCCGGTCCGGTCGTAGGTTGGGCCATGACACCGGAGTGGCGCCAACAGCAGACAGGGGGGGTCGGGCTGCTGCGCATTACTCAGTGGGGTGGGCTGCAGCTGGCGCCCGGCACGGGGTACCACTTCTACGGCGAGGCCGCGCTGGTTTCGCTGCCGCCGTTGTCGGACCTGGACACCTCACACGTCACATTGCTGGCGTACAGCTTCGCGGAGCTGTCGCCCGCCGCGTGCTTCGACGTCTCGGGCCTGCAGACTGGTTCGGCCACTTCGTTGCGAGCGGCGTTCGCCGACTCCCCCTGCCTGAAGTTCGCCAACGTGAGCGGTTGGGACACGTCGCGGGTCCTGGACACGGCGTGGCTGTTCCGCGGCACGGCGGCGACCACCATCCCGGGCCTGGAGCGCTGGAACAGAAGAAGAAGAAGAAGAAGAAGAAGAAGAAGAAGAAGAAGAAGAAGAAGAAGAAGAAGAAGGAGGAGGAGGAGGAGGAGGAGGAGGAGGAGGAGGAGAAGAAGAAGAAGAAGAAGAAGAAGAAGAAGAAGAAGAAGAGAGATCGAGAGATCGAGAGATCGAGAGAGAGAGAGAATATGATAAAATGAATTTACCAGCGAGAAAGGGGAGGAAAAGTGAAATATCCGGAAATATAGCCTTAATTATTGGAGCCCTAAACCGTCGGGGCCATTTGCAGGACGACTTCGTGTTGTGTGGAGTTCGAGACTTTCTTTCAAACATGTTCAACACGTATGAGCACATCGATACACTGGCCTTTGTTTCACGAACAATTTCTCTGTTGGCAACCGATTTGTTCCCAGAGCAAAAGCAAGAAAAAGTTGACAAGAAAAGTGAAAAGAGAACAGAAAGAACGTGGAAACAAAACAAAATGAAACATTCATTGAAAAGAAGATGCAACGAGACTAATACGATAGATAAATAGGAAATCCTGAATACGAACCGTGCAGTAGCAAATAGAAAGTTGTGCATTTGTGAATAGATATGAAATATCACGAGCTGGTGGACGCTGATATAGTAGCCACAACTTATACTCGACGTAAGCTTAGATGTTTTCTAATTGAAGTTGACATTAGTACTGACATTCTATTTCTTTCTTCTTGCTTCTGCGTTGTCCCAAAATGATGAAATGATGATGTTTTCTCCTCCACAAATGGTTTGTGTTCTGTGTTTAACGAGGCGACTTTTCAGGAACAGCTCTGGGAATTTTTACTTGGCTGGGCATCTTTACTTTTACTTTTCTACTTACGGGTCTTTTATCTGCAGAAGGAAACGCTTCAGAGGAGCCCATCATGAGTGCGCGCAAAACCCACGTGCCATACTTGATCAAGAGGATGGAGCAGATGTATGGCAAGCCTGACAGTGAAAGCTTCCCCAAAACCAACTTGGAAGCAGGTGTTTCTCAGGTCCCCAACCAACGTCGGTACCTCTGGACTGAATCCTTTGGAGTCCTGAATTACGTAACCTTAGCCGTGCGAGCCGAAGGCGATGAAAAATCACGAAAAACCTTCCTTGACGCAGCAAAGACTCTGATTCACACCACGCATCGGGTGCTGGGCAATCCTCCTTCCCCAGAAATTCCTATGATGAAATGGGAGGGCTCGACGGAGAAAAAGAAACTAGGGAGCGGCACTTTGAGTGACTGGAAAGGCTTGCGGATTGGAAAAGAGCGTGCAAGGAAAATATCTGATCCTGGTCGACTCTCTCCCAATCTATACGACATCGTCGTTTTAGGATCTTAAATGGTATATTGAATGTGTGTTCAGGAATGGAGTTTGATGGCATGTACTGGTATTCAGAATCCTGCTCCAAGCTGGCGTCTACCTTTCTATGTTCTTGACTAGGCACTATTTGGATAAGTGGCTCTATGCTCTCGTTAGGTTTAGTCAGGTATCAGCCTGTTCATGTGCCTGACTTTTCTTTCTTTCTTTCTTTCTTTCTTTCTTTCTTTCTTTCCTTCTTTGTTTCTTTCTCTTTCTTTCTTTCTTTTTCCTCCTCCTCCTCCTCCTCCTCCTCCTCTCTCTCTCCCCCCCCCTCTCTCTCTCTCTCACACACACACACACGCGCGCGCGCTTTTCTTTCTTCTTTCTTTCTTTCTTTCTTTCTTCTTTGCTTCCTTCTTTCTTTTTCATTAATCTACTACTACTTTGGGTTTGTGTAGGTGAGTGGTGATCCCAAATATGTAGCCGATGCAGCGCTGTTGATCAAGCAGATCCATCCGCACTTTCTCGTGCGAAAGCAGGGCCGTCCGTATGCTCTTCATTGGAAAACCAATACTGACTTGAGTCCCATTCCCGGACTAGATCCTCACCCAAGCAGCGATGCGCTAGGTGCGTGTATAGTATACAATCTGGTTGACACCTACGTCAAAGAGACACAGATGGCAAAAGAACTTGATATATCCAAGGTAAGTGTCGAAAAGCCTTGCTCACATGAATTGCTACCTCTGCCTTCAGGAACGCAACGAAGTATGCGAAGCAGCGAACGCCTTCGTGCATGAAGTGGGTTTCTACCCTACCATGGACCCTCTTGGGTTTGGGTTGCAGTGGTGGGAGTCGCAATGGTTGACAGGTTCCAAAGTAGAGAAGCACAAGCAGAACATGTTGCGCTATCGCTCACAAGCCATGAGCATGACCTACCTATCGCTGCCGTTCCGACTTTATGGAGCACTCTTTGGATCGAAGGTGAGCAGAGTTCCTGAGCTTGAAGCACAAGCAGGGAAAGTGGTGCAAAAATGCCTCGAATGTTCGCAGCGGCGGCCGAGCTGCGCGCTGACCTGTCGGGTTGGAGGCTGGACAACCTGCGGGAGGCCGGGGGCCTGCTGGCCGGCGCACCACTCCTGGCCCAGGACCTGAGTGGTTGGGGGGCTAACCTGACGGCCCAGTCTTGCCTGGAGCTGGTGCAGGCCTCGGGCCTGGCGGCCTGGCAGGCGCCGCTGACCTGCCAGCAATGGCTACCACCCCCGGAGGCATCTTCCCTGCCGTCGCCCCCGCGAAGCCCCGGGCTCTCGTCCAGCCCGGCCGCGAGCCCTAGCCAGGGGGGGGACCCCTCGCCCGGCCCCAGCCGGAGCGGCGGCGCCAGCGACAGCCCCAGCCCGACTACCACCCACAGCCAGACACCAGTGGGGCCCGGTCCGCCCTCGCCACTGGGCGCGACGGGCTCGTCCACGCCCACGCCTACACCCTCAGCGAGCGCCACGGGCTCGTCCACGCCCACGCGGAGCCCGACTACCACCCACAGCCAGACACCCGTGGGGCCCGGTCCGCCCTCGCCACCGGGCGCGACGGGCTCGTCCACGCCCACGCCTACACCGTCGCCGAGCGCCACGGGCTCGCCCACGCGGAGCCCGACTACCACCCACAGCGAGACACCCGCGGGGCCGGGTCCGTCCTCGTCGCCGGGCGCGACGGGCTCGCCCACGCCCACGCCTACACCCTCGCCGAGCGCCACGGGCTCGTCCACACCCACGCCTACACCCTCAGCGAGCGCCACGGGCTCGTCCACGCCCACGCCTACACCCTCAGCGAGCGCCACGGGCTCGCCCACGCGCAGCCCCAGCCCGACTACCACCCACAGCGAGACACCCGCGGGACTGGGCGCGACTGGCTCGTCCACGCCTACCCGCAGCCCCCCCGGCTCGTCCACGCCCACGCCGACACCTTCACCGAGCGCCATCAGCTCGTCCACGCCTACCCGCAGCCCCCCCGGCTCGTCCACGCCCACGCCGACACCTTCACCGAGCGCCACCGGCTCGCCCACACCTACCCGCAGCCCCCCCGGCTCGTTCACGCCCACGCCTACACCCTCGCCGAGCGCCACCGGCTCGCCCACGCCTACCCGCAGCCCCCCCGGCTCGTCCACGCCCACGCCTACACCCTCGCCGAGCGCCACCGGCTCGCCCACGCCTACCCGCAGCCCCCCCGGCTCGTCCACACCCACGCCAAGCGCCACGGGCTCGCCCACGCCTACCCGCAGCCCGCCCGGCTCGTCTACGCCCACGCCCACGCCCACGGGCAGCGCGACTGCCAGCGCATCGGCGACCTGGTCACCCACGGCCACCCCGAGCGGTAGCCCGAGCCCTACCGCTACGGCGACGCGGACACCGAGCCAGAGCCCGAACTATTGCGCCGCCGGGCCCTCGGTCGTGCCCTTCTTCCAGAACTTTTCCGCCGACGTGTCGGGGGCTTGGGCGGCAACCTGCTCCGGCCTGCAGTCTACGAGCCGGCGCTGCTGGCACGCGTTCGACGGCACCGAGTACCCGGGGCAGCGGCTGGCGGTTGGTGCCGCGCCGCGTGAGTGGCTGAGCCGCGGCTACTACCTGGGCCCCGAGAGCCGTGCTCCTGGCTCTTACGTGGGGCCCACCACCACCAACACCACTCGCAACGAGCAGCTCGCGGGCGAATGGCTGCAGCTGCGCCGCCTGGACGGCCAGCCGGTGCGCCTGACAGACTTCACGCTGGCCGGCTACCTGCCGGGCACGGCCCGTCCCCCCTGGCGCGGCGGGGCCCCGCGCCGGCTCTACCTGGCCGCGACGGCGCAGGGCAGCGACGAGGGGAATTGGACGGTACTGTACGAAACCCCGCGGGGCGGACAGGAGGATGCCTGGGGCTACCGCTGGAGGCGGAACTACGTGCTGAACGCGTCCGGCGACTACCTAGCGTACCGCTGGATCTTTGCCGAGGTGTACCCCTACTACAACCGGACCGGGCGCGGCGCTACGCCCACCTGGGACAATGCGACCAGCCGCACCGACCCCGACCAGGAGTGGTCCCTCGCCGCCTCGAGCTACGCCGCCAACGCACAGCACGTGTGGCGGGCCTTCAACGGCCGCGCCGACGTGGTCACCGACTACTGGTCCTCGGCGGCCGGCACGTACCTGGCGCCGGGCGGCCTGCCCGCCGCCGGCGCGGCCGTGACGTACAACGTGGATGGCGGCGGCAGCGTGGTGGGGGAGTGGCTCCAGGTCAGCCACGCGCAGTCCCGGTGGCGGGTGGCTTCCTTCACCCTCACGGCCAGGCACACGTACTCGGACCAAGCCCCCCGGACCTTCCGCTTGCTGGGCAGCCAGGGCGGCGGGGCCTGGACGATCCTGTACACGCAGAGCAGCCCCCTCACCGCCGCGTACTGGGCGGACCCCAACCGCAGCCGCACGTTCGCCGTGGCCGGCACGGCCGGCTCCTTCTACACTACCTTCCGTCTCGTGGTGCTCGAGACCCTGTCCGTTTACGGCAGCGCGGTCGCTCTAACTAGCAAAATGACAATAGACCCGAATGTGGATAAACAAGTTTCAATGGATTTAAATATTGACGAGGGAATGCCACCGGAGGGGGTTTCACCCCCTACCATACCCCCGAGCGTCGCGGAGACAACCATACCCCCGCCACCAGAGCCACAGCCTGAGCCACAGCAAGAGGAGCCACAGCAACCAGAGCCAGAGCAACCGCAGACAGACGAGCAAAAGCAAGAGCAACCACAGCAAGAGGGAGAGGGTCGCGGTTTAATAATGAAATAGATATAATGAAAAAATATGGATGGTATCTCGGAGCGATAGCCAGCGATGAAATCTACAAGTTGAAGCCCGGAAGCAGAAAGCGATACGGATTTATTATGAATACTGATCCGAGCAACAAAAAAGGACAGCACTGGATGGCAATATGGATAAGTCTAGATAAAGACAGGAGTGTTGAAGTGTATGACCCTTTAGCAGTTTACGAGCCGACAGAAGACTTTCAGCAACAAATGAAACAACTAATCGACCGAAGCCACCCCGATAGTTATTTATTAATAAAGGTTAATCAAGTAAAACAACAATCTGATACTTCCTCAACTTGTGGTTGGTTTGCTATGCGGTTTCTTCTCCTTCGTTCAAAAGGTGTAAGGATTAAATTCGCCAGCGGTTTCACAGACTTAAAAGAAGAAGAAGCGGAAAAATTAAAAGCCCAGAACGGGTATGGTTTTGATACATATATCTGAATTATGTATTAAATAAAAGAATATAAAAGAATATAAAAGAATATGCCAGACTACAAAAAAGGAAAAATTTATGCTATCAGGTCTCACCAAACAAATGAAATTTATATTGGTTCAACAACTCAAACATTAGCACAAAGAATTGCTAAACATAGGTATGATATTAAACTATATCAAAAAAATAAGAAGAATTATTCAACTTCATTTAAAATGTTGGAATATGATGACGCCTATATTGAATTAATAGAATTATGTCAGTGTGAAAGCAAAATAGAATTGGAAAAGCGAGAAGGAGAATACATAAGAAATATGAAATGTGTGAATAGATGTATCGCAGGAAGAACTAGGAAAGATCGGACTGATGAGAAAAAAGAATATTTAATTCAATATAGAAAAGACAATAAAAACCACAGGTCAAACAATTGGAAAAAGTATTATGAAAATAATAAAGAAACCTTTTAAGAAAAAATAGAGAATATAGACTTCAAAAGAGATTTGAGTGTGAATGTGAAGGAAATGTATCGGATATAACTTCTGTAAAAGAAACACACTTCAAATCAAACCAACATATAAATTGCATTAATAGTTTATATAGTTTTGAAGATATCCAAAAATTATTCGCATAATATAACAATGGATTACAAGGGAGGGAGAAGTTCGGGTATTTACTATATCAACAGCAAAAACCGAATAACGGGAACAGACAGCGACTTTACACACGAAATAAACTTAAAATCACTAGATTCCCCCACACATTGTAAAATTCTTCATATTTATGTGCCGAAATCGTATTACTCTGTGGCTTCACCATATAATACTTTTACTCTTAGCGAAGACGGGTATGAGGCTTTAACTACGATACCTGAGGGCAACTACACAATGAACAATTTAAAAAATAAGTTGTCGGAGGTACTGACGACAGAAAGTCCGAATGACTATACTTATGTTGTCTCAAGCAACAATACAAACACAGAAGCGGAGGATGGCAAATTAACATTCAGTGTTTCAAATAACGGAGGTATTCAACCGCGGTTTATATTTGATGGTGATACCCGTATTCACGAGGTTATGGGTTTTGCTAATGATTGTATTAAATCGCCAAATGTAATTATTCTAACTGGTGAAAAAACTCTGTATCTTCAATCTGATTTGGTGAATGAAGGTGATAATCATGTGCTTCAAGAAATACACAGCCAACGAAATTCCTTTTGGTTCTGTCATCTATGATGGAAGCGGGTCTGAGTATGGTAAAACATTGTCAGCAAGTCCAAATAATGTATTCAGGTTTTACTTGACGGACGAAAACGACCAAGCCATCAATCTTAATGGTTTAGGTATCGTTATGACTTTATTGGTTTATCGTGAAACTAATTATTTTAGTTTATTTAATTCATTTTTCAATTTGTTAAAGTCGAGATAATAAACTTAATATTTATTTTAATTATTTTTTTTTCTATAAATATATTCTCGTGAATTAGTTAATTTACACTACTTCAAAAACAAAACAAAAAATGCCTGTCCAATACGGAGGAGAACTAGTCCATCAGACTAAGGAACTGCTCACTGGTAAGTATGAATTAACTAAACTTACCACTCGTGAAGGCTCGCAACCTGTCGCACTTACTACTGCTGGCGGTATGGAAAACACATTTGAAATTCCTACTCGTCCTTTGAACCTTGCGAGGAGTGTGTTGCGATTACTTACACTCCGTCTGGTGCGGATGGTGCGGGTCGCTACAATCGTATCTATATGGATTGTCTGTCTATGATTAAAACCATTGAATTGCGAAGCCGAAGCGGGCAGTATCTGTGTAATCTTCAACATGTGGGGAACTACACTAAGGTGATATGGAAACCAGAAATGAAGTATGAAAAATTTATGGCACTGGAAAATCATGGTGCTGGTGTGGGTAGCGGTGCTATGCTTCAAAAGTGTAATGCTGGAAAAGTTGAAATTGGAGCCGTAGCGGAAAGAAAAAACAATTACTGATGCGGCAGATGTTGCAGGTCTTAAGGTTGCAGTTCAAGGATATTACAAAGTGCCTCTTGTTAATGCCCGCCGTAATGATGATACCGCTCTCGCTGATAGCACTGCTGGCACCTATAGCCTTGTTAATATTCCTTTCAAGGAGGCTAAGTATTTTGAAGGTGGGGGTGATAATACTGCCACCCCTGTTATTAATGTTAAGTTTCCTTTGGGTATGCTGTTTGGTACTATTTTTGAACTGGATAAGACTATTGGATTTAATGAAATTTTGGATTTGCGGATTGTTTGGGCTGAAACCAACCGCTCTGCATTCTATGGCACTAATGTGAGTTCTATTGCCACTGGTGCTGCCGCTACGACCACTGGTGCTATCGTCTCTAACCTAAATCTATTCCTTGCTGTTGAGACTGACCCGAATGTCATCCTTGGTGTCCAGCAAAAGATTGCGGGTGAAGGCTTTCCATTTAAGATTGAGTATCCTATCGCTTGGAAGCAAAGTCTTCAAACAAACCAACAGAACTATGTTATTAAGATGAAGTGCTCGCAGGGTGAAAGAATTCGTCGTATTTATACTTCAGCCTTTCATTTCACCGAGAGTGCTAATACTTCTTTTGATAATGACAACAGGGCGGATGCTAAAATTATTTCTTATTATACAACCCTTGACGGCTCTCGTCTTCAACAATGTTTTGTGATGACGAAGTCAGAACAAAATATCAAATATATTTTTTTACTTCACTTTTAATGTCAGTAAATTTCTCAAACCACGGCTGTTTCATAACCCATTCAAGGTATGGCTTATCAATAACCGCTACATTTTGAATTTTCTTACCTTTATACTTACCGAATGGGAAAATATCCCTTGGCTTGCCTGCCCGTGCATTTTCAATCATTTGGATTTCGTCAGTAATTATCTTTTTAACATCGGTAAGAGAAAATGTTTCTTTTTTATTTTCAATAGAGAGTTTCTCAAACTTCTCACATAGTCTGGTGAGGGTGGTCATTGGTCTATATAGAGTGGTAAAAAATTTTATGGAAAAAATTAATTAATTGATGTTTTATTTTTTTAAGACTTGATTTGATATCCGAAAGGGATACTATAATTTTCGTTGATAAACTCACGCCCGCACCACTTATTTTCATTAACTTTCTTTTTCAAATGAGTATTATGTAAAATACTGAAATATGGGATATCTTGTTGCTTACTATTTCTACTCATATGGATTTTCTTCATTTGGAAATCTCTACAATTTGCAATACTTTCTCCATTATCCATTTTTTCGTAAATTTCTGGGTTTAACTCTTTTGAACTTAAGCCTTTACCTCTTAAGTGATAATATCTTTTTTTAACTCCTTCATTTTCATAGCATTCAACGATATGAACTCCTTTGCTTTTGTGTTTCAAGGCATTCTTGGTTAATGAAGGTATCATCGCTTCATTTGTTGTAAATTCTAACATATATAGTTTAGGAGCAATCCATATTCCTTTTATTATTTTACAACCATCTCCTAAATCATCTGTAATGCCTCCGAGAGATTTATCACCCAACCTTTTAATAAGTTTAGCCGAATTCACGTGTAATATCAAACTATCGGTATCGGTGTAATAAAAGTCTTCTTCTACTTCTCTATTTGGATTAGCCTCTTTTATGTAATTATACATAATCCTTCTGCTGTATGCTAGAATGAAAGCCCCGTAGTGAGAAGGTTTTGTTATGCTATCTTCAACCAGAACTTCATTTCTGGGAATTCCGGAAGCGTGCCATAATTTTTTTCCATCAGTATCTGTGAATTCAACTACATTTGAGATATAGTGTTTATTCCAGAATTTCCAGTATCCATCATTAGTTGTTATATATTCTGTTTTAGTCGGAATAGGTCGTTGTATCATTTTGCCGTATAATGAATTCATAAATAGTTTTGCTAATAGATATTGCGGTGTGCCTTTCTCGCTTGTCTCTTTAGCCTTAAACATTTCCTGAATGTATTCATTAAATACTGGTTCTGCCTCTTCCGTATAGTAGCCTTTATGGATTGTTATCTCATAACCTTCCTTAACCATATCTTCAATATCTACAGATGTAATCCATTGGTTTTTCATATCTGTTAGGTTCCATTTTAATGATCCCATTCTATCTCGCTGACCGACCCTTGAATGAAGTAAGTTTTTTGGAGATATATAATCAACATTGTAAATACCGATCGGAAGATTATTAATATTAAAAGGTGCTATCGCCTCTTTTATTTGTCCGACCATGAAGAGATTAAGCCTCGCCGTCGGATAAAGTGATACAACATCCGCATCAATTAAATAATCCGTCAGTTCGTCAAATGAGATTTTTCCATTTATGTAATCATGATATTGATTTGAAATAAATCTCTTTTTACTCGGGTATGTCCGTGCTCCGATTACTGCTTTTCTAAAGGCTTTTTCTTGTTCTATTGTTGGAAGTCTTACATCATGCTTTCCGTCAATCATTTTTTTCCAAATATTGAAAGCAAGGCTTGAAGTTGAGATATATGAAGTTAGATTAACTGAATGTTTTTCAAATATCTCTGAGTTTAACTTGTCATAGAATTCTTTCAACCCCATAACATCACACTTAAGATATTCCTTGAGTGTGCTTACACATATCCCACATTTTAATATTTTCAAACTCCAGAGAGATAATTGATCCGTTATTTATTTTTGACGACTTCGGTTTAATTCCTCTTCTAATCAATTCTTGTAAAATGAAGTAGTGGTCGAAGTTGGCCCCATTAAAATCATTTACATAAAGAATTGGTTCTTCATTTTCTTTTCTTCTTCCCTTTCTTACTCCTCCTACTTTTTTTGCTGGTGTTTGCATTTTTGTCTTTTCCCATTCTTCCTTTAATTTTCTTCCTTTTTCTATAAGTAAATCAAGAAATTTAGAAATACAATCTTTACCAGCATAATATTTAAATCCCTCTTTTCCTTGTGTATATTCGACGATATAGCAATCGTGAATATCAAACCCTGAAGCAATCAATTTGTTTCTCCAAGTTTCTAAGTCGTAATGAAGGATTTCATCTTTATTATTATATTTTTCTGGGTAGAAATTAGTTAATAAATGTCGCTGACCATTCTTTAGAATTCTAGTATTAGCATAATTTATTCTTTTCGGATTGCATGTGTGCTTATCGTAATATTCATACAAACATTTTTCACATTTGTTTTTATATCTTTTGATTAAACCGAAATAATGATTATTATCTAAGTAAATCATAATGTCTGCTTCTTCTCCAATATCATTTGTTCTTATGGTTTCTTTTGTATAAGCATTCGTAATTTCGTATGTCTTATTTTCTTTTATGTATTTATTAAGGATTTGTAAGGCGATAGAGAATGGAATAGGACAATCTTTAGAAAGATTAAATTGCTCTCTTATGTCATTACATCTTTTTCTGTTAATAATTGGAATATGAAGAATATCTTTACAAAGGAAGAACAAGCAGTTATTATTTTTGCTGGCGGGAGAAATTAATATACTTTCTTCTGCTTTTGTTTTTTTACATTTTTTCTTTCCTTCGTAGCATCCTCCACTGCTCTCTTGAAATATTACAACTTTAGCATATTCAATAATTCTGTCATAGCCAGAACCGGAAGCCTGAATATTATCTATGTTAAATTCATTTAACATTTCAATGAAAGCATCATAATCCTTTATTTGAAAAGAATTAAAAGATTTCTTTTTTAAATAGGTGTTAAATTCTTTTTATTCCGTTATATATGTAAGTGAAACATTGACATCGGCATTTCTCGTCATCCCTTTTCTTTTCGCATCTAACAATATAGGGAGTAATACTTCGTGCTCTAATTTGTCAGTATCGTAAAAATTTATATCTAACCCTGCTCGTTCATATGTGAGAGAATTTGATTAATTATCTCGTCTAGATTTTAACTCAACTACTTTGAATTCCTTCTTGCTCTCTCTAGTTGTAGTTTTCCTCAAATTCGCTCTTACCTTTGCTAGTTCTACATTTTCCTTAGTCGGTCTGGGCGGTAAGGGTGGTGGTATATTTTACTTTTATATAAGTGTGGATATAAAAATAATAAAATAAATTAAATTGTTTTACCAATATATATATAAATATAAATTGTCTTACATTTAATACGAAATTCATTTATTTATTTATGACAAAAAATAATTTTTTTGTTTTTTTATTTTATGCTCCTCTCGTCTTCATTTCTTCATACTCTTTAAGTTTCCTGTTTCGTTCTTTCAATTTTTCCTTTCTTCTTGTATTTACTTCTTCGCGGTGCTTAATATAATAAGCCATTGATTTTTCATTGTTAGCCTTTCGTTTGTCCTCTAGGGTGAGATATTTCTTATGCCTACCCATCGAAACTTTTATAAAAAGTTTCGCAAAACCTTTTTGCTTAAAGATTTTTTTCAAAATCTTTGTATATTATAAGTAATAATATTTATTTCTTTAAATGGTTTTACATTTTATTTTTTATTCAATAATATCATAGACCTTAATTTAAGTTGTGCGATTGCTTCTTCACAAATTAGCCATTTATGTATATTCAATGTGGTTAAAGGTTCTTCCAATATTTTGTTCCTTTGTTCAATCCAAAACTTGAATGCCTTACTATATCTCTGAAGCACTTCTCTTTTTGTGTATTTCTTAATCCTTCTATCGTCCGCTAATGCTTCTGGAAAATGTAAGTTGTATAGTTCTTTCATTTCTTTGTCCGCTTGTATCATTATAGAAGACATATTATATATAAGTAATAATATTTATTTCTTTAAATGGTTTTACATTTATTTTTAAAATATCTTTCTATGTCATCATCTCTTCTTATAGTTAATTTACAAGGTTTTCCGCCTATCATAATTTCTTGTTTTTCTGCGAAGTGGTCTCTATGGAATTGACTTTTTTTGTGTGTGTATTTATTGTATATTTTCAATGTCTTTCCACATATACATACATAAGTCTGTTTTCTCTTTTCTTTTACATACTCTGCTCTCTTATGTTTTCTTAATTGTTTTCTTTCATCAATCTGGTTTGACATTTACATATATATACTATATAAAAGAAATAGAAACGGATAAAGTCCGATTTGATATTTAATAATTGGTGGCACTATAGACAGCTAAAAATGTTATCACGTGGTTTTTTCTGAGAGGATGCGAAAACAAAAAATCATACTTTTCGTTTTCGCACTTTTGGCCAACTTTTATAAAAAATTGTATGAAATATTTTATAAAAAAGTTCGTTGATGACAAAGTCAGAAAAAAGAAAAACGAAGTTTTTCTAAAATAATAAAATAAAAAGATAAGTGTGCTATAGTGGTACCTATAGTAGTAAAATTTATTGATTTTGATATTGGTGTGTTTTTTTATGTCTTGATAAATTCGCTCTTGATACTTCTGCTCCACATTCACATTTTATTTTTTCTTTTGCTTTCTTGTTTATTTTATCTCTGTTGATTTGCTTGTATAGTTGTTTAGAATTAGGTCTTATATAGTCTCCCATTTACATAAATATATTTTTCGCTATTCTTTAAAAGGAATAGAGAAGTTGTTCGCTAATCCTTTTTTTTTTTTTGAAGTAGAGGAAAACGAATTTATTTATTTTGCTTTCTTATATTTATCAAAAAATTTTGCTTTTTTATTTTGCTGTTTTGAGGCTTAGTATTGATTGTTTAAACTATCAATAGGAAGGACGATACATTTTTGGAAGGGGGTTTTTGAGGCACAAAAAAAACACCCCCCAAAAATGTGTATTTATCTACTAATCTTTATATGTATTTTTTCAAACATTATTGTGTTAGCATTTTTGTCCTTTTTTTTGTTTTAGCATTTTCACTAGTCTATAAAAGCATTTTTGTCCTTTTTATATGAAATTAACTAATTTTATCATATTTATACGAATTCCTAGCATATTTTAAACGAAACACTAAAAAAAATTCGCATCCGGCGGGGCCCCTCAAGGCCGGGGAGGCCAAGTAGCCGAGCGCTTGCGGTACCGTACGGTACCGACCCCTTGAGAAGCTGTATAAAACCCTGTACTAGTGTACAGTATACGTAAGGTTCGATGAAAAGTCGCGGGGGTGGCCCGGGGGGGGGGGGTGCGACTTAATTCTAACTAGACTAAAAAAAATCAGGTTTTTAGTCACACCTCTATCCTAAATCAAAATCTTTTTAGTAGTATCAAAATATTATATAAATATAGATTAGTTAAATTCCTAACTAGTAACTATACATAAAATTTAAAAATGAAGATCTTCACTTGTGACTTGTTTATAAACAATTCGTTGAATTAGCATCCACTAGTTTTTTTCCAGTGTCATTATTTTGGTACAGGATGTGTCACTTTGGTCCTCACAGCGTTCAAAAAAGAATACATAAAAACATGCTAAAAATGTCACTTTTTACAAAAATAAGGTGGCTGGTGTCTGATTGCCACCTCATGGGGTGTGACTTAACGAAAAGTACATGTAGTCACACCCCCACCCCCTGTGATTTTTCACCTAACCAGACTGTAGGGGAAGAAAACGAGAGCATCGCGATCGACCGCTACCTTCGGTAGATTGTGATGAAACTTTTTTGCCTTGATCACCCGTTTATAAATACTAAATTAAGTGCTAATTGAGTGCCTGCCAGGCTGCTATCGCATTTCCACCTGTCAAGCCCAATGGAAGGTGGAAGGTACATACTTTCAGCTACCAGCACTAGCAGCATGAGGCAGGCACGGTTGTTGGCACTATAATCTTGACACACACAGCTTCTCCATGTCTTACATTAGCCATATACAGCCGGGTCATGCGTGAAGGTGTCAGCGGACGACAGAGGAGGGCTGCAGCGGGTGATGTCGTCGGGTTGAGTGCAGAACTTGAGAGAACAAACCGATGTCGTAGGGTGATCGACAGTGGGTGTAGTAGGCCGTTGTGGGGACGAGAGGAACGTACCAAGAAAGGATGGCATATCCAAGGAACGGTTTACCTGCTCGTTTGGTCTACCAGCGAATAGAGCCGACAAAGGTTGTATTATGGGGCGCGGGGAGCAGGCGTCGCAGCTCGAGCGATGCGTCCACTACGTGTAAATGAAGCGTCTGGGGTCGGGTAATGCATGTTGGGTATCGGGGGCATGAAGGGTCGAACGGACGGTCGAAGTGCTGGTGCAACAGTACCGGAGTCGATGGAGTCAACGTAGCTGTTATAGGGGCCGAAGACGTCGAAGGGTGACTTGAACGGGTCGTCGTCGCAGAAGAGCTTCCAGCGGGCGACAAAGTAGTTAGACTAGTTGAGCTCAATGGGGGAACAGATGTAGCACCAGTGGTCACAGTGTACTCAAATGAATAGTAGCAGGTAGTGACCCTATCAAGCCAGCAGTTGAAGCAATAACAGGGTAGTAGTTATGAAAAACTTTTACAGGGATGAAATTGCCAATGTCGTTTCAGAGCTTCTCTGCAGCTGCCAGCGGAGAAAGTCTAGGCTGGCTTGAGTGGAAATGGGGACCTGTGGTAGCCATGTAACCTTGTCCTTGTGATTTTTCCGAAGGATGTCACGTTCGTCACCAACATAACTAGTCAGTAAATCGTAAATAAATTGAATAGTTTGTGTACGCGATAGGTTGGCATGGAGGTGAGTAGTCTTTCCAGCCTTGCTTCCTCCTGAAACTTCTTGTCTGTACGTAGAGTGTCAGTACGGCCCGGGAGCTCAGAATGGGGTAAGGATCCAAGCAGCGTCGCTTGTGTTAGTTGAATTTCGATACTGGGTCGTCGTGCCGCGATTGATTCCATGGAGATGTGCCAGGAGCAGACCAAAACGCAGTACAGTAGCTGGAGAGTACAATGTCACGGTGCAGTGGAGGAGGTGATCTCCACGCTGTAGGTAGGAGTTGACCCTAAAACAACAAAATCAGACACATACTGTGTTGGTTGACTGCATAGTGTGTATGAGGGCAGAGGAGGAACACAAAAATGCAACGGCAGGTGAACAATCTGTCGATACATATGTATTTTGGTTACCGCTGTCCTCAGCTGATACGTTGAAGTTGTTGTATAGCCACTCTTGAAAGAGAGTGTCTTTCCACTGCGCAAATCGATCTGTCGACAGAACACACAAAACTCTGTGTGTGTAGTTTCCACTTGGAAGGAAAATTCGAAATTTGTGAGTTTGTATGCAACTCTTCAAGTAGGCAGATACAGCGAACTCTTATTATGTTAGACTACTGTTATTAATAAAGCAATCTATGATAGCAACTACACTCTCAACATACTACAACAACTTTAATGAGAAAAGGCGCCAACAGACGCGCCACGTAACTTGACTGGCCGGATCATAAGTAATGGCTCTAACGACACCGTTACTCCGATACGGCCGGTCCATAACTATTAATTAATTATTAGTTCCAACACTCCCCCTGAAACAAAGTAAATTAATATTAAGTTACTACCGTTCCTAATTAAGTTATGTCTCCTACTACTATTTTGTGAAACATTAGAAAACACAAACTCAAAAACATATTCTCTTACCCTCACTCTCTCCGAGAAGTAATGTTGGGGTTGGCTACCCTCCTATCCACAGCGAGTACGTATCGACTAGAGTACGCACAAGGCACCGGACCTGTGGTATATTCGGGCCTACCCAACAAGAAGAGGATTAACTCCCTACTCTCCCTATCTCGCAAATGAGTAAGAGAAATATGTGAAAATTACATACATGTGGATCATATAAGAATACAGAGATATGATAATAACTTCAAAAGAAGTAATAACATAAATATGTGATAAATATATGAAAAATATATATGTGTATATATAATATATATTCACATATGATCATAATATGAAAACTAAAATTTGGAAGTGCTTCCCGTAAGGGGGTATATAAAAGTAACAAAAGTAATATAATTTATATCACAAATACAAATACCTGTAATTATCAGCGGGTCTGGGGGTCGGGTAGATGCCCGGGGCCTATCAAGACATATAGTCTGATCAATCGCCCTTCGTCTACCACTCCAACCCCAAGTTGGCTTCTTATCGGTTTTTATGTATATAGTGTGATTACAGAAGGTTTATAGCATTTAAGCAATACAATCTATAAGGTAGTGTGTGTTCCCGAGCTTACGCCAGCACGGGAACACGCACATACTTAGTAAGTTTCCGGGGCCCGAATCAGCCTTCGCCGCGGCGCTTCTCATCCCCCCCTCGACTTTGTAAAATTATGCAACTGAATGGTTATTACAACTTAACGGGGGGGGGGGGGGAAGAGAAAGAGGAAAG
Source organism: Paulinella micropora (assembly GCA_019918135.1). Classification (NCBI taxonomy): domain Eukaryota; phylum Cercozoa; class Imbricatea; order Euglyphida; family Paulinellidae; genus Paulinella; species Paulinella micropora. Next base: position 34,695 of record WBZZ01002564.1, on the reverse strand, counting down.
TCCAGGCATGTCATGCCTCTTCTCCTATAAGGAGGTACGACGTCACTGGGCGCGCGTTGAACCACGCTCGCGCTCAAATCACCTATATCTCTCCCCTCGATGTACAGTATGCGAGAAATATAATATACAAGAATTAATACAATCCGCTTCTGAGAATATAATTATAAATGATCATAGCATGAATATTTATGCGGGAAATACCCCGTACTTACAACGCGACTTCAACACCAAACTTTGCGAGAAATTCTTTCACCAACTTCACCGAGATTTGGTCAGCCAGGTAATTGAATTTCTCGTACGTGAAATTTATTTTGGTAAATAAATCCGCGATGTTTTCCTCCGTTGGTACCCGGAACAACTTGACAACTCCCTTCTTAACCAACTTTTCGAGCAGGTGGTACCTGACATCGATATGTTTGGTTCTGGACTCCCCTAACCCCCTTTCTGAGAGGATGATAGTCCCCTCATTGTCCTCAAACAGGGGTTGAAACCTCTTATGGGCAAACCGATGTCACGGAGGGACTGTCTTAGAGCAAGCAACTCCCTTACTGCTTCGTTAGCGGATACAGTCTCCGATTCAAGGGTAGATTGAGCTATAACAGTTTGAAGTTTAGAGAACCATGCCACCGGTGCCCCGTTGAAGAGAAAGATGTACCCGGAACGGGACTACCATGTAAACTTTTCTCCGGCAAAGTCTGAGTCGACGTACCCCACGAGGGGGTGTTCGTCTATCAGTTTTTCGACATTGGCGATAACGGGGACATTGAAAGCATTGACTTCTGTGGCTTCACATGAGTAAAGCTCAAGTGCCTTTTCTGCGGCCGATGGTCCTTCGGCCGGTCTCCATGATTTGGGGGTTTTGGGGACAAAGAACCCTTCAGTCAACATCTTGACTAACCTCCTATCACCCCGTTTGAAATATAGGGCTCTCGGGGTCAGCAACCACAGAAACATACGGTGAACCATGGCACAAGATTTTCAGGGATGGGACTTGTTGTTTTGCAGCTATACTCAAAGGACAGATCAAGAGAGGTCGGGTGTGAACAGCAAGGAAGATAAGCATGCCAATCAAACATCTAAGGTCATATTTGAGTAGACGGTGACCAACTTTCAGGGGGGCAGGGTTTTCTGAGGTGAAGGGGGTTTTAGCAGGCACCTCCTTCATATAATCTAACTCATCTAAAATGAGAAGTTCATATTTCCGTTGATGCAGTAAAATCCCTTTCTCAGATTGGACAATCTGGATGTTCTTGAATTCCGTGGCCTTCCCTAAGTTTTTTCACCTGAAACCATGCTTCTTCATGCTCTCTACAAGACTTATGTGTTTGGATTCATCAGCAGCATGCAGACCATCATCTACATGAAAAGAGAGAAGCTGCGTACTTATGGGGTCCTTGGCATGTTTGATAAAAGAAGCCCGGTCAAGGGAGAAAGTAATAAAAGCTTGCTTCCTTTAACATCATCAAATCATACCATAATCTCCCCGCCTCAGGATGACCATAAAGGGCCTTCCGGAGGAGCCAAACAAAACCTTCTCTCTCAAAACCCAGGGGGGGGGGTTTACATAGATGTCATAAGGCATTTTGGCATGTAAGTATCGGTGGTGAAGTCAAATAACCACAAGTCTATTCCGAAGCAGGCAGCATAGGCAATGATAAGAACGATAGTGCGATGGTGAGCGGTAGGTGAGTATGTGCGTTTGGGATCATATTGCAATCCCGCTTTCAGGAGATCCCCCCTTACGGTGATTCTAGCTTTATGCTATTCGTCGCTCGTTCCCTGTTGCTTTACAGTGTCAATCCATTTTAGAGGAATAATGGGAGTGCCTGACTTTCTCGCCTCGCTCTCTTCTCGCCATTCAAATGCTTTGAGCTCCTCTTGCTGTCTGACTTCTGTCTCTCTCGCTTGTCTCCTATCTTTCGGCTTCTGCACGACGGGAAATTCCGGAATTTGCTCGGTGACCAGACAATGATTGATTCTCTCTTCTTTCGCACAGACAGAGATATGTTTATTTCTGGTTCTCCCGTGGATTACGTTCTCCTAAGAAGTGTTTCCTTGCTCATGAGACCTCCATCCCGGGGGATGCTTGTCTTTTTCCGCAGCTATCCTAACTCTCTCCCCCTCGGCATGGCCGAATTCACTGGTTACATTGGGGTCGTGGCGTGCCGGTTCGATAATAGCCTGCGGTACACGAGAAGGGGGGCTGCTCCCCCTGAAATCTCGTACTTTAAGATCTCAGAATCTATTATTTCTCCGTAACGCCATCATCAAACTTAACGTGGTGGGCTGGGAACCGTTTATTTCTCCTGACAACCGGGGCAGTCGGGGCAAGAGTAACTCCCTTCCGCAAAGTAGAATCCCACTTACCTCCATAAGTGGATTTAGCCCACTCTTCCCCGAAAGCCCGTGCCGGGATCTGGACGATTCTCCCAGACAAAATGAGTTTAAGTTTGGGTTTTCTCCCCATCTTTCCCACTACCTTGACACCTTTCTCCCCCTGATTCATGCTCCCTATATCCCGTGAAGACGGAGTAGGGGGAATAAGGTCAGGGAGATTACAGAAATCCTGACTTTGGGCATCGTTTTCGTCACTATCGCTTGCAACGATCACCGAATCGTCATCACTTTCAGGTCCTTTCTGAGATGTCATAGACGTAATTGGGGCATTCTCTGTACTTTCACTATTGCTAGCAGCAACTACGGCAGGTGGGGTAGATGTACTATGTGTAGTTACTGGTACGTCGAAGCTAACATTCTCTTTTGGTGGTGTGTTAACTGGGGGCAGAACAGCAGAGGGTGTGGTCGATTTCCATCCGACCGAAAACATACCCTCCTCTGCTGTTCCTTCGAGGTCTTTGGAGCCTCTCGTTTGCCCAGTCTCCATACATCGAACATAAAATCCCGGGCATTACTGTGTATTATGCGCGCGACGGGATCATAAACACGATAATACCCGGTATTACGTTCGTAACCTAAAAAGATAACTTTCTTTCCTCTCTCGCCTTTCCCCCGCCGAGCCTTAACCTTCATCACTGCAGCGCAACCAGTGGGGCAAAGGTGGTGTAGGTATGGTTTCCGGCGGTGAATGACTTCGAAAGGGGACTTACCCTTAAAGGGTCCTTTGGCTATCGGGAGGAGGTTGTTAATATAAGTGGCGTTTCTTTCCATCTCCGTCCAGAACTTTGGAGGGAGCTCAGCATCGCTAAGCATCGCCCTAGCAGGCCCACCGTTGGTTTGGTGGGACCTCTCTAGCTTTGAGACTGCCTGTTTCTCCGCCGTTGGAGCCTCAATTAAGATAGGCTGATTAACATTAACCCACTCCTGAAAGGTATCATATCGACCATATTCTTTGTCACAGGTAATAAATTTGACTTTCCGGTTTGTATGTCTTTCAAAGAAAGCAACGGCCTTAATAAAACACGGAAAAAATTCATTCTTATGACGGAAATAATAGTCGAGCTCGAAATTTGAAGCGAGACATTGCATCGCTTACCATCCCATGATATCGTATTCCACCATCCTTGTGTGTCCATTGAAATATGAACCCCGGAACGACGTTCAACAATGTGATGGTTTTTGTGGAAATGAGGTGCTTTCTTTATCTTATTCCTTAAACAGTACTCACACTTCATAATCCTTTCTCGCCATCATACCCCTACTAATAGTATTTTCACCCCCATATAGTGAGCCATTCTTTCCATAGCCTTTACCCCTCTATGTTTACACATTCGGTGGAAGACGGTGGCGTGTATATGCTCACTATGTGTGGGTCGGACAACAGGATTCAATGTTTTTGACATTCGGCAACCAACATCATGTTCTTGAATTCGTGAGGTGTGCGAACATACATCATTTGGCATGACCAAGCAACAAGCCAAACTCTGTGAACAATTCTCACCCTTTTCCGTATTTATTTCGCAAGACAACGGGACATATGATTTACTGTCGCGACACCCCTCACATAAACATGGGACGTCATTGCAATATACATCATTGTACACGGGAAGGGTTGTTGGTTGTGTAGGACTGCGAGGCGCAGGGGGAAGTCAGAATGTGACGGTGGAGGACGATGATCCCTCTTTCTCTACCTTCACATTCTGCTTTTCGAGAGGGACTGGTTCGTATCGTTGATTTGGGTCTAGAGGGTTATTCCCGGGGGATCAAAGACGAACAGGTTGTTGGGCAAAGATCTTCCCCTAGCTACAATCTGTTTTTCATCGATATGGATTGGGGACTTGAGCACAAGCACCTGGTTGTTTTGATGGACTACCGCCAGTCCTTGTTTCAACCAAGCCGAAGTGGCGACTAAACCGTAACTCAAGTGAGGGTTGTATATCGTGTGTGAATCATACACCTGAACCGGTTCTGCGTTTGCTTCAGAGAGTTGCATTAAGACTTTCCCTTTGTACTCCGTCTTAATACTCCCTTTCGAACTTTTGAGGGTTATGCTTCAACCTCACGAACACATCCTTACGGGGTGATTGGGATTCACTAGCCCCACTATCGTCTACCCAAACCATCCCCGCCATAGTCTTTTCTGGTGTCTCTCCCTCATCTCCCTCGCTCTCATGCATCATTATGGCACAATCTTTCTCAGATGGGGGTGAAATGTTTGAGGTGGGGTTGGGCAATGTGCTAGGTCTTGATGGAGGGATATCTCGTACGTTCTCCCCCTCTATCCCTATCCTTTGCAGATATTCCCGGTATTCCAGTAATCGAGTTCTTAGATGAGGAAATGCCGCAACGAGCCCCCTCACAAAAGGGTTGTTCCATTCGTGGGCCATGGAAATAGCGAAACTTTCAATATCCATGTAGAGCTCAAGATAGAACTCGTTAACTTCCCCGTCTCTTCCGGTAATAAGAGAATCTCTCACCTCTATCTCTCTAGCACCCTCTGCTAACGCACCGAACAGTCTGTGTATCTCTCCAATAGATGATATTTCTCCATTTCCCCCTGTTATCACCATCTTCCCCTCATCCCATCTCCATGCGACTGTGGGGTCTCTCCTAATCCTATCTCTCTCTAACTCTCTCTCCCTCCCTTCATACAACTCGCTAGGTGCAAGGCGTGGTGAAGGGAAATGCGCGATACGACGAACAGACAATGGGCGTGCTCTTTTGTTCTCCCCCTCTTCGCCCCCTGCCTCATCCTCAACGCTCTTACTCATCTCTTTCTTAGAGTTTGAGCGTTGTACAGATGATGCAAGAAAAGAAGAGGAAGACTTTTAAGGAGTAGCTTAAGAGATGGTTTCATCATCGTCTTTGTCTGTCATCGTCTCTCCCTCACCTCTCTCTTCTTTGGTTGTTTACCCCTACTGCAGCCTCAACGTTCTCACTCGTTTCAATGTTTGAGTCAGAACGTTGTACAGTTGAAGTAGGGAGAGTATGTCTTGTGAGAGAAGATGATGAAGCACTAGAGCTATGAGAAGAGACATGTCTGGGTGGTGATGTGTGTGAGGAAGATGACGTCCTCCGTCCGCAAATGGGGAGATGGAAGCCAAGGCTGTTTTGAGAGAGAAACTGATCATTACAGGTAGGGCAAATCCAGTTCGTGAGAGGAACAGACTGAGCAGGGGGGGATATTTCGTCTGTCCTAATCCACTGACGTGTAATCCAGTCCATAGGGGCTACCATTAACCCAGAGTGCCATGGTGTACCCCCCGCGTTCAGCTGTGCCCTAACTACTGCTAATAAGTCATCCCTATTTCGCTCACAGCCGATATGGTGGGAACAAAAATCACAACCCCGTTTTTCCATCCTCTGGGCACATTCGCCGCCTGATCTGGTTTTGCCCCGGGCGGCCCCTAGTTTCCATGAAAAACGTGTATTGTGTGCATTAAACCCTTCACATGGTTTCGAATTTGAAACAATGGTCGCACTTCCCCTGATGGGGTGTGCCCACAGATTGAGCAACGGTCCATCGTCCTCACGTAAGTGAAAGTAAATAGAATTCCGGGACTTCCTTAGGACCTTCCTGTATCCTCCCTTGACACGACGAAGCCCCCATCCCTCCTCCATAGGGTATATTACCCCAAGAGGTGTTGGGTCGCCCACTATGTCAAGGGAATTGACGAAGCCGTTGTCTTTCAGGAGAGGAATGAAAGGAGTAGATCGAGGGACACGAGGGGGAGCAGACATATCTTGTGCGTGTGTGTTGCTCTTTTCCTTCTTGTCCTTCAATTCTGATGTGTGGTGTGGCGGTGGTTGTTGTTCAAAAGAGGAAGTGGGTGGGGTGTTGTCGAGTGAGGGATTTGGTTCTTCTTCGTCTGTTTCCTCTCTCTTCATCATATTTATGCTTAACATGTGATTGATGTACCCTATTTCCCCTACTCCCTCCTCACCTCCATCCTCATCATGAGTACTAGACTCTTCGTCTGAATCATGAGCTTCGGACTCCTCTTCTTCTTTTTCAGAACTACCAGAAGAGGAGTCAGAACCTCCTGCGTTCAGACTAATCGTCTTTGTCTTTGCTGTACTCTTCTTGATGAAATCAGATGATTTCAACTTCCTTTTCTCCTTCCCTACTTCTTTCTTCTGTCGTCTCATCTTTCTCTTCCCTTTACCCTCCTTAGTCTTATCTGTCCTGGTCAGACTCAGCTCTCCTACACCCTTTGCTAAGTTGAATAATCTTGCTGCCTTCTTCCTTATGGGGCAATTCACCGGGACATGTCCGTCTCGAGGACACTCGGGAAGATTACAGGGGACAATGCAAATCGTGATTTGATGATCCCCAAGACAGTTGTAGCAACCTTGGGATACCTTACCAGCTTGGTTTCCCATAAGGTTGACTGTTATGGGGTCGCTTTTAGTTCCCACACCAGATGACGAGTAAGTTTCTTCATTTTGTTTTTTGATTCCTCTGTTTGAGCAACCTGTTCAATTACTTTTACAAAGGATTCCCAACCCGGTCGTTCCTCCGGAAGGAGGCTGGTGACCTTGTTGCGAAAACTGTCGAACTCGGTCAGGTGTTCGATCTTTTTCATGATCATTTCTATCTTTACGAGTTCTGGGTATGGGACTTTCATAACTGACTCTTGATCAGCAATATTGCTGTGAAAGAGAGTCAACCAGGGTCTTACGTCTTGAACCTTTTTGGGGTAAGAAAGGTCAAGGAAGTCTTGTCTTTCTTTCCATTTGACAAGATCAAGACCTCCATATCTCTTCCTCAGTGCCATGAAACATTCGACTCCGTCTGACCCCGCTGTTCTGATCACAGACATAGCTTCCTTGTCCTTAGAGCAGGACTGAATTAAGAGAGCAAAGATAAATCCGTTATGTTTCAGTCTATCTCTTTCTTCAACCTGCTGGTAGTAATTAGTTATAGCAAAAGATGTAAGAAGGGGGTTTGGTCTAGATGCGGTAGTTAGTATAGGGACCGAACTCTCATCAGGCTCTTTATGCTTAGCAGTTTCTAGGGAGGAAGAAGGATCAGGCAAAGCAGAACTAGTTCTAAGGTCTTGTTCTTTTTTGACAGGTAAGGCAGAGCTGGAGGAAGAGCTGGTAGGTTCTTTCTTTACTGCAGCTGTAGGTTTCTTACTCTCTGCCCTGTCCTGACTGTCGTCCTCGCTATCTCCGGAAGGTGAAAGAGGTGGTTCAGTAGGTAGATTGAAAGAAACTGTCAGCTTAGCTTGTGTAAACAGAGGGTGTCGTTTGTGGGGAGGTAGCTCCCCTATCGCTAAGGGACACAGATCGCCAGGACAGCAAGGAACCCATATTCCCAATTATCCCAATCTGGGTCTCTGCTGTTAAATGGCGGTGGGTCCACTTTAAACCCTCTGTTCATCGACATTCCAAACATGGTGTTTGCCATGTTGGACCAAAGTGCGGAAGGTAGGAGCTAAACTCAACTACCAATAAAATTCCTACAATTAAGTAGAAATGGAGGAATAGCTATTTGTGTCTATGCTATGCTGTCTAGCTGATAGACACGTTTGAGGTGGGTGCCTTCTGCCTACCCACGGGATGATGTCGACTGCCTGCAGCACGTCGATCCTCGCACTTTTCTGTTGAAGGCCTACTGCCTCTCCTTTCAGACTAAGTGCAACTGATTAAAGCTGTTGGCGCAGAGTTCGCTAATCAAGGCTCGATATCCTGTTAGACTACTGTTATTACTAAAGCAATCTATGATAGCAACTACACTCTCAACTACAACAACTTTAATGAGAAAAGGCGCCAACAGACGCGCCACGTAACTTGACTGGCCGGATCATAAGTAATGGCTCTAACGACACCGTTACTCCGATACGGCCGGTCCATAACTATTCATTAATTATTAGTTCCAACATCATGATTAATATTTAGAACACTGGCTGCATTGAGTCCTGACTCTGTGAGAGCAGGTGAAATACCAGTACTTGAATACAGTAGAGAGGTCACTTCGTTTATTGTATTAATATAGTACGTAATTTCGAACTCTTTGCAGGCTTGGAAGCAACTTACGATCGAGAGTGAGTCGTAGATTGTGAGGTCTCCAGTTCTCAAACGGATAGTGTCTTTTCGTTTCTAGTTAACAGTCATATAATGTTTAAGTGCATGTGCATGGTTGCCATGTGGCAACCGGATTTCAAATACTTCAGAAAAAGAAAAAAATAATAAAATCGTGAAATTTATTAATAATACAGCTATTTCTTTCATTTTCAAGTATTAAAATAAAATAAAATTTATTACAAAAGTTTTTAGTGCCCAATGCCCATTGTCTGCCGCCCCCCCTTTGAAGATGATTTTCAGCTGAGTTGCCACCTGGCAACCACAAGGTCATTAAGAGTCAGATTGATTAATACGACGGCGTTTTACATTTTTTTGAGGGATTCCGTGCTGTTTGTGCCACGAGTGACATGTTCGCCCGCCCCCCCCCCCCCACACACACACAGCGGCACATCTGGCCCACAGGTAGCACAATAAAACATAGTGTAAGATACCTTCTCTGAAAAGGCATGCAGACAAACTACACATTTACGTCTTTTTGACCTCTCCAAACCTTCGTTATAGTTGTGTCCTAGATCCCTTTTTTTTCTCATTTTGTCGGCCATGGGTACCTGTGGGTATTTGAGGAGTTGCATGCATGGGGCAAAGCTATCCTGCATGTTATGCTGGCTGGGGGCAGGCTGTGCGAGGGCGGTTCTCTCTGGGTTTGCCAGGCAAAGTTGTGGAGCAAGTTGCGATAATTTGCTGCTGGTTGTGATCGTTTTGATTGATTGCAAGCAGCTCCACCCCCTCATGCATGCATGTGACTGAAGCTAATCGCCTTTCTTAGGACGCCTCTGACTCCACAAAAGCATTTTGGGAAACCCTGAATGCGCAGTCTTCACCTGGCCTACAAAATCTAACCCCCTCTTCTTCACTTCAGTAGCTGTCTTAACAGAAGCAAACCACGAATCACCAACAACAATTCGACCACTCCCCCACCATGGTTTTGTTAGGCGCAAAGTAGTAGCAGTAGTGACCCCAAACTCATCTACTAATTCTTTTAGCCTATACCTATCCCTACCCTCCACACATTCCATGCCTATGCATATGCCTGTTTCAACATCACACACTGTATGATATTCTCTGCCAACAGGAATAGGCTTGCGGGGGACAACCATTTGGCCTGGCATACCCACCCCCGTAAATTGACCCATACTCTCATCTACCACGAGAATGTTGCCCGGGACTATGGCTTTACTTGCTGTGGCATCCACGGCCTGCATGAATGAACGAACTGGCAAAAAAGGGTCCTCTTCATTTGCAGGGGGGCCTAGCCTCAAATTTTTCAAGATAGCATCGAACCGATTGCACCCCATTATGTTACCAAATCCATCCCCCGGAAGCCCGTCTGCACCGTGTCCTGATGTGGGGGCCCAGTGTGCACGCCTACGACCTCGGTCCGCCAGAGAGATTTTGATAAGGAGCCCAATGAAGACTAAAAACTCCTGAAAGGTGAGGGCCTGCCGCAGACGGGGTTCTCGCTCCTTCTCCAGCTCCTCGTTAGTCAGGCGAACGATGGTATGAACTGCTTCATGCGGCAAGAAGTGAAGAAAGTGCCTGTGAACGAAAGAGGAAAAAAAAATTGACAGGGGGGTGCAAAAAAAACCTGAAATTGTATTGTAATGGGACATACGAAAAAGAGAGAAAACAAGTTAGCAAAAGCAGACATGAAGTGTGACTTTGTAACTATAATTCCCTGAAACGACAACAAATTCAAAAAAAAAAGAACAAAAAGAAAACTATTCAAAAAGTCATGGTGAATGTGAGGTTGACTGGATTTTTTTTTTTTTTGAAGTGAGAGCGCAGAGGGGAGAAGGGTGAAAGAGCTTACATGCAGGGTCCCGCATCGTGTGCCAAGGTGGTATTGGCCTTATGTACAGGGCGACCAGCTCCCCAATCCACCACATGTGGACCCATGTTCCACTTCATATCATTGGCCAATAGTTTGGCCGTCTCCCCATCTACTTCTTCTTGTGAATATGGACACGGATTGTACGAGGGAAGGTTTTCTTCTTCACCTCCCTCTTCCTCAGCACTGTCTTCGTCTTCCTGGGGAACAGCATCTTTCACTTCGGGTTGAGGGTTTGGGGGTTCCTCCTCCTCCTCACTGATCTGAAACCTCACCTTTGATCTCTTCTCCCGCAGCATCGACGAAATGCAGGTCTGACCCGGCATGGTCGGGCTGGGGTCGCAAAAGCTTGGAAAAGAAGAAATAGTCCTGCTTGTCAAAGTGGAGGGTAACAAGTGCTTTTTTGTGCTTGGTTTCTTTTTCCTTCAAAACACCCAAAGCACTGATGTCCTTGTAGAGAGGATCGCTAAATTTTTGGCGTGCCCAAGCCTTTCCCAGCTTCTCTACAGCCACGGATAGGGGGTCACCCACCTCCATGTTTCTGCTAAAAAATCATTTTCAAGTTGAGGCACGTTTACGTGGAAAAAGTGCAGTATGATGGCACCCGTCTATAAAAAAAAAATAATAACTTCAACTCGAAGATTTTTCCTAAAATTTTCACACTCGCTTCCCGTACACTTTTGCTTCAAGGTTTTTGAATTTACTAGGCGAAAATGACTGGAAACGGCACGTAGCCTTAAAAAGACAGTTAAATATTGTTTTCCCGTCACTCGTGTTTCCTTGTCCACAAATTTACAGCAACGCCGGTGCGTGTTTCACTGGAAATCGGGGGGAAAAGCTGATTGAGTGGGGAAAATGCAATAGTTGATCCTTTCTAAAAAGAACTTTGACTTGATCGTTTGAAATCATTTCTGAACGGAATCGGAAACTAGTTAGTGAAGTCGAAACGTCGTGCAGAGGAGAATCTAATGAACCGGTCAAAAAATTTTATTATCAACGGTAAAGGTTTTGGCCGGTCGTTAAGGTGCTCAGTCTGATACAATATTATTAATGTAAGTTACTTAGCTAGTAATAATTTTTTGTGTGTTCATATTTAATATTTACTGTAAGTAATACAGTATTCTTCATAATAAGTTTAAACATTTTTACAGTACTAATTTATGTTATTAATACATGCGTTAACAACTTGAGCCACTTAGAACTAGAAGTAAATGCAACATGCTTCACTTGTACCGGCACAAGCGATGGCAAGAGAACGGGTAAGCCGCACATCAAGATGCGCTTGGTTCCTGTTGAGCCTGCTTGCTGTGCTCCGTCTGCAGTCTAGCGTAGTGCAACAAACCCTCCTTCCTAGCCTGCGACAGGCAGTAATGACAGGAAACAGTAATGGATTAATAGTAGTAGTAGCAGCAGTAGTAGACGTAGTAGAGCAGCAGCAGCAACACAAAGGGACCAGTTGCACGATGGAGGAGGCGCGGGTCTGTGCGGCGCCTTTGCCGAAGGGCGGCAGCCTGAGGTCAAGCTGCACCTGCCACCCAACCACACACCACATTTTAGCTGTCCCTCCCCTAAACGGCGCCGCACCCTGCTCGCACATGGCTGCCATGGCACTTTTCGAAGGAAGGAAGATGAAGGAAGAAAAGAGGAGGAGGAAGAGGAGGAAGAGGAGGAAGGAGGAGGAAGGAGGAGGAAGGAGAGGAAGGGACGAGGAGGAGGGGAGGAAGAGGAGGAAGGAGGGAGGAGGAAGGCGAGGAAGGCGAGAGGAGAAGGAAGGTGGTGACCGACTGGCCATGCGTGGTGCAGATGAAGGCGCCGCGAATAAACATGCCTGCACACGCAATACACAACTAAACATTCAGGAAGAAACACACACACACACACACAAAACACACACACATATAGATATTGATACAGATACAGATACAAATCTAGATATAGAGAAGATAGAGAGATAGAGATAGATATAGATACAGATATAGGTGTCGTTCTGACCGCGTGCGCCGGGTGGTTTGGACTCCTCGAGCGCCTTGACGAAGGTCTCCAGGTTCTCTTCCAGTTCCTGGTCCTGCACACGGCGCGACAGGCGACGTGCGTGTGCGTGCCCTGCCCCTTGTTCTACTCTCCATGCAGAACTTGTCGTCCCATCACCCCCCCCCCCTCTGTGTGTGTGTCTCTCTCTGTCTCTGTCTCTGGTCTCTGGTCTCTGTCTCTCTGCCCAGGCTTGTTGGCAAGAAGGCTGACCGAGAAGCTGAGTTTGCCTATGGAGGTGTGCACCACGCCGTGCTTGTCTGTCCGGAACTGCACCTGCACACACCAAAGCAGGAATGTCTGTCTGTATGCCTGTATGTAAGTAAGTATGTAGGCATATATGTACGTTACACGCATACACATGTACAGGTCTGTGCAAGCATGTGCGCTATGTGTGTAGGAGGAAACCTGGCCTTTGGTGGCGGCTTTCACGGCGGGCCCGATGTCCACTACCATGGTGCCCGACTTGGGGTTCGGCATCAGCCCACGCGGACCCTGTGTCGCACAGCACTCGCTTACATTTTTGTTGTTGTTGTTGTTGTTTTTTTGTTTGTTGTTGTTGTTGTTGTTGTTGTTGTTTTGTTTTGTTTTGCTTGTCGCCTTCTCTTGTGGACACACATACTCCGAGCCACCTCAGCCCAGTGCGCCAGGGTAGCATCCAAAACGAAAAAGAAGACCCGCATCGGACGGCACATTTTATCGATGAAAACTACAATCAATCAAGAGGGAAGGCAGGAGTACCAGCACACGGGCCACGCGGGCAACGATTGGCATCATGTCTGGAGTGGCGAAACATTTAGTGAACTCGATCTTTCCTGCAGCGATCTAACCACGCAGAAAAGGGAAAAGTTAGTGAAGGACAAGGCTACCTGTCAAAAATGACATTCATTGCCAAGTAGCGAGACGAGAGACAGAGTTTGACCAGACCTCGTCGGCGAGTTCCTTGCCTCCAACTATGAGAGCACCTGCCTTCCTAGCCTCCTCAGCCTTCTCGCCAGTGGCGAAGACGGCGATTGCTTCTTTTTTGCCTGTGCCATGCGGGAGAGTAGTGACCGAACGCACTGACTGGTCGGGCTTGCGCACATCCAAACCCAAGTTGAAGGCCATTTCCTATCAAACAGTGGAAACGACAGACTGTGTGTCAGATATTGCAAACATGGAGAACATGGAGGCGAGCGGACCACAGTCTCATCGAAGTGGTGTCTCGCTGTTGCTTTAGCTAGCCTGATAGCAGTTTTCACGTCGAACCCTCCAACCAACGTCACACGTCTAAACGCTCTCTTTTTCTTTTTCGATGAATCTGTAGATGCTTTCTTCTTGCTAGGGTCTGATCGCGGCTTGGTTGCAAAGCCTCGACGATTATAGAGTCCACAGGAGCTTAGATTGGAGGAAGCAAGACAGGACGTGCTCGTGCGTGTGAAACTGACGGTAGAGGAGGAGAGTATTGAGAAGGAGCAGGGAGAAAATTGGTGAAGGAGCGAGGAAGAGCATACTGAGGAGGACAGCACCCGTAGGACGGCGGATTTCAGGGGGGGGAGAGGCATGATGTTCTGTTTTTTTTTTTTTTTTTTTTTTTTTTTTTTTTTTTTTTTTTTTTTTTTTTTTTTTTTTTTTTTTTTTTTCCTCACTCAGTCTGTGCGAGTCGCCACCAGACCTTACAAAGACAAAACAAGACGAATTCAATATGAGAACACAGTTATTAGGGAAATACTAACGCTGCGAAAGTCTTCGGCTATTGCATACGCTAATCATCAATTACTATCGATGAAAACATATTCTTTGAACAACTAGGAAACACCACATATCTTTTGAACAACTAGGAAACACCACAATCTGTGCAATCTGGAGAGGCATCACTGAACATTGCAATCAAAGCAATATTTCACCTTCAGCGCAAAAGAATATTATGTAGCCTTTGGCTGCATCGAAAGTGGTCAGCTTCCCGCGGAAAGACAGACCGGCCCAGAGCACATCAGCGGCACTGTATCGCCCGCCAGTTCTTTGAAGGGCTTTGGAAGTTTGAAGTCCCAAACACTTTCGGTCAACAAAGAAGCAATGGGAATTCCTGCAACAGCTTCTGAATCAAGCTCGATGATGGTGATGGCAAGCGTTACCGCTGTTGCGCAAGCAGATTCAGCCGTCTTTGGACCTCTTACGCAACAAGATGCCTTCGTTGTTGCATTGCAGAACATCGCATTTCACGTGGCCATGTAACCAACCTATTCTCCAAAATCTAATGCACGACACTACCAGATCGCGATATTATACGCCGTTCACGTTATCATGTTGTCAACCTTCTCTTGTCTGAAAATGCGTTATGCCATTTTCATCTTTAGAAAGCCTGTATAATAATCTGTGATGTGCGTCGTTGCAAAAGGTTGCCTTTGTTACATTGAGAAAGATACAACTACCGCTGTTCTACTTCCAGCGCTTGTAATAGGAACAGATAGTGGTGGTGGTGGTGGTAGTACTAGTGGTAGTAGTACTGTAGTAGTAGTAATAGTAGTAGTAGTAGTAGTAGTAGTAGTAGTAGTGGTAGTAGTAGTAGTAGTAGTAGTTTAATTTAATTTGCATTATTATTAATAATTTGAGAAGTAGGTCACCATCTAGTTAAATCAATAGCTCTTGAGCTAACGATTTGTATGGATGACCAGAAGTTAAATTTAACTTCATTAAATCGAAGGCCTAGGCCTAGTAGTGGTAGTAGTAGTAGTAGTAGTAGTAGTAGTACCAGTAGTACTATTAGTCTAGTAGTAGTAGTAGTAGTAGTAGCAGTACTAGTACTAGTACTAGTAGTACTAGTGTACTAGTACTAGTACAAGTAGTACTAGTACTAGGACTAGTACTAGTTGTAGTACCAGTAGCATAACTAGCACAAGAGCCATTGACAGAGAAGCACTATTATTATTATTATTATTATTATTATTATTATTATTATTATTATTATTATTATTATTATTATTGTGCCACCAGTATTTTCATTGAACATACCGGTCCGTCTGGAAGTGTTGGAACTGCCCTTGCGGGGGTGTCATTAGAGCGTATCGTCAATTCTTCGTACTCCCCTCACGGGTGAGACGATGGAGGCGCATGTGCAGAAATGCATCAGCCATTGACAGAGAAGCACTATTATTATTATTATTATTATTATTGTTGTTGTTGTTGTTGTTATTATTGTTGTTGTTGTTGTTGTATTATTATCATTATTATTATTATTATTATTATTATTATTATTATTATTATTATTATTATTATTATTATTATTATTATTATTATTATTATTATTATTATGGACACCGTGATAGCCCAGTGGTCAAGTTCTACCATCTGAGCCCTGTCGCCAGTTCGATTCCCGTCGGTGCCACCAGTATTTTCATTGAACATACCGGTCTATTTCTGGACCAGTATTTTCATTGAACATACCGGCCCGTCTGGAAGTGTTGGAACTGCCCTTGCGGGGGTGTCATTAGAGCTTATCGTCAATTCTTCGTACTCCCCTCACGGGTGAGACGATGGAGGCGCATGTGCAGAAATGCATCAGCCATTGACAGAGAAGCACTATTATTATTATTATTATTATTATTATTATTATTATTATTATTATTGACACCGTGATAGCCCAGTGGTCAAGTTCTACCATCTGGGCCCTGTCGCCAGTTCGATTCCCGTCGGTGCCACCAGTATTTTCATTGAACATACCGGTCCGTCTGGACCAGTATTTTCATTGAACATACCGGTCCGTCTGGAAGTGTTGGAACTGCCCTTGCGGGGGTGTCATTACAGCCTATCGTCAATTCTTCGTACTCCCCTCACGGGTGAGACGATGGAGGCGCATGTGCAGAAATGCATCAGCCATTGACAGAGAAGCACTATTATTATTATTATTATTATTATTATTATTATTATTATTATTATTATTATTATTATAGACACCGTGATAGCCCAGTGGTCAAGTTCTACCATTTGGGCCCTGTCGCCAGTTCGATTCCCGTCGGTGCCACCAGTGTTTTCATTGAACAT
Organism: Paulinella micropora; assembly: GCA_019918135.1. NCBI lineage: Eukaryota > Cercozoa > Imbricatea > Euglyphida > Paulinellidae > Paulinella > Paulinella micropora. Next base: position 18,332 of record WBZZ01002564.1, on the reverse strand, counting down.
ACCGGTCCGTCTGGAAGTGTTGGAACTGTCCTTGCGGGGGTGTCATTAGAGCCTATCGTCAATTCTTCGTACTCCCCTCACGGGTGAGACGATGGAGGCGCATGTGCAGAAATGCATCAGCCATTGACAGAGAAGCACTATTATTATTATTATTATTATTATTATAGTCCCAGTACCAGTAGGAGTAAGTAGTAAGTAGTGAGTAGTAGTGAGTAGTAGGGGTTGTAGTAGTATTGTAGGTGTAGATGGTTTAGCAGTAGTAGTAGTAGTAGTAGTAGCAGTAGCAGTAGCAGTAGTAGTCGTAGTCGTAGTCGTAGTAGTCGCAGTCGTAGTGGTAGTAGTAGTAGTAGTAGTAGTATAGTAGTAGTAGTAATAGTAGCAATAGCTCTTGAGCTAACGATTTATATGGATGACCGAGGTTACAATTAACTTCATTAAATCGAAGGCCTAGGCCATAGTAGTAGTAGTAGTAGTAGTAGTAGTTGGTCATAATAATAATAATAATAATAATAATAATAATAATAATAATAATAATATGATGCAAATCTGCACATGCGCCTCCATCGTCTCACCCGTGAGGGGAGTACGAAGAATTGACGATAGGCTCTAATGACACCCCCGCAAGGGCAGTTCCAACACTTCCAGACGGACCGGTATGTTCAATGAAAATACTGGTGGCACCGACGGGAATCGAACTGGCGACAGGGCCCAGATGGTAGAACTTGACCACTGGGCTATCACGGTGTCAATAATAATAATAATAATAATAATAATAATAATAATAATAATAATAATAGTAATAATAATAATAGTGCTTCTCTGTCAATGGCTGATGCATTTCTGCACATGCGCCTCCATCGTCTCACCCGTGAGGGGAGTACGAAGAATTGACGATAAGCTCTAATGACACCCCCGCAAGGGCAGTTCCAACACTTCCAGACGGACCGGTATGTTCAATGAAAATACTGGTCCAGAAAAATAATAATAATACTAATAATAATAATAATAATAGTGCTTCTCAGTCAATGGCGAATGCATTTCTGCACATGTGCCTCCATCGTCTCACCCGTGAGGGGAGTACGAAGATTTGACGATAGGCTCTACTGACACCCCCGCAAGGCAGCTCCAAGCCTTCCAGACAGACCAATACTTTCAAAGAAAATTTCCTTTGAAAATACTGGCACCGACGGGAATCGAACTGGCGACAGGTCCCAGATGGTAGACCTTAACCACTGGGCTATCGCGGTGCCACTAATAATAATAATAATAATAATAATAATAATAATAATAATAATAATAATAATAATAATAATAATAATAATAAAATAATAATAGGCTTCCTCAGACTATAGCATCAGATCCAGATCCTGGACATGTGCCTCCATAATAATAATAATAATAATAATAATAATAATAATAATAATAATAATAATAATAATAATAATAATAATAATAATAATAATATCTGAGGCGTACTGATGCAGCTAATGGCATATCCTCAACGGACATAAGCCTCCAATACCCTTGTTCGAGGTCCTCCACCCCCCGTGTCAGTCTCTCGCCTGATGATCGGGGCCACCGATGGAGCTCCTGAGGGCAAGACTGCACTAAGCCGAGGTTATTCCGCAGTCCCAGCAACCTCTTGCAAGACGTCACCGAATGTGCAAGTGCATACACCAAGCGCGGTTGCTAGAGCTGCCTCGAAACCCCACCCATAACAATCTGGTGTCTGCTGGGTCCTGGGCTATCAACCAGCATATGCGGAGTTTAAGATCTTTTACGCGCGCAACGACCCTCCTCCCCAGCATCTACCACCAAAGGGTTATGAGTTGGCGTCACAGTTTAACGCCTTGAGGCCATTGGGCTGGAACTCTGTTTAGCAAGTGTGACTAGGTTTTTTCATCGGGATTTCCCTCAAATATGTCACAGTCAACACTCCGAGCAATAATAATAATAATGATAATGATAAGAATAATGATGATGATGATGATGATAATAATAATAATAATAATAATAGTGCTTCTCTGTCAATGGCTGATGCATTTCTGCACATGCGCCTCCATCGTCTCACCCGTGAGGGGAGTACGAAGAATTGACGATAAGCTCTAATGACACCCCCGCAAGGGCAGTTCCAACACTTCCAGACGGGCCGGTATGTTCAATGAAAATACTTGTCCAGAAATAGACAGGTATGTTCAATGAAAATACTGGTGGCACCGACGGGAATCGAACTGGCGACAGGGCCCAGATGGTAGAACTTGACCACTGGGCTATCACGGTGTCCATAATAATAATAATAATAATAATAATAATAATAATAATAATAATAATATACTTCCTCTAAGGCGTTTTGATGCAGCTGATGGCACGATCGGTTTCCGGACATGAGCCTCCATGCCCTTGTTCGAGGTGCTCCATCCCCACCTAGTCAGTCTCTCGACTGGTAATAGGGGTCACCGATGGAGCTCCTGAGGGCAAGACTACACTAAGCCGAGGTTATTCCGCAGTCCCAGCAACCTCCTGCAAAACGTTGCCGATGGTGCAAGTGCGTACACCAAGCATGGTTGCTAGAACTACCTCAAAACCCAACCCATAACAATTTGGTATCCACTGGGTTCCCGGGCTATCAACCGGCCTAGCGGACTTTCGCCCAACGACCCTCCTCCCCAGCATCATCTACCAAATGGTTTTGAGTGGGCATCACAGTTTAACGCCGTAACGCCATTGGGCTAGAACTCTGATAAACAAGCGTGACTAGGTTTTAATCATCAGGTGTTACCCTCAAATAGGTCACAGTCAATACTCCAAATAACAACAACAACAACAACAACAATAATAATAATAATAATAATAATAATAATAATAATAATAATAATAATAATAATAATAATAATAGTGCTTCTCTGTCAATGGCGAATGCATTTCTGCACATGTGCCTCCATCGTCTCACCCGCGAGGGGAGTACGAAGATTTGACGATAGGCTCTACTGACACCCCCGCAAGGCAGCTCCAAGCCTTCCAGACAGACCAATACTTTCAAAGAAAATATCCTTTGAAAATACTGACACCGACGGGAATCGAACTGGCGACAGGTCCCAGATGGTAGACCTCGCAAACGGCGCCTGGTGGTGCAAAAACCTCAATTTTTTTGTGTGTAAGCCTTTCGGCGCCACAAGTTTTATATTTTCGAAGAGAGCTCATCAAGAAGTGTCAGATACACCAAATAACAGCCGCTAACTCCCTCTGGTGTGCGCAAACGGCGGCTGGTGGCACAAGACCTCAATGTCTGGTTTGGGTGCCACCTGCGACCAAAACGATAACTTACAATTGCATGGCTGGGGTTCTCGGGGGAAGGGCCCCCCGGACCCCTCCTTCCCCGTCGACAGGGTACGTTCAATTGCCGGAGGTACCGGCAAGTACTCCCAAAAACAAGGAATTTCGGCATTCAGACACTCCCCCAACGAAAATATTTGCGTGAATTCCAAAAAAAACTATATTAGCATCAACATCGAGTCTGGGGCTAGCCACCCTGTCAATATGAGCTCCCAATTCCTCCTGGTTCACACAAACCATGATTTATAGGGACAAGGGTGTGGAAAAAAACGAGGAATTTTGGCATTCAGGACACTGCCCTAACGCAAATATTTGCGTGAATTCCAAAAAAAATTTATATCAGCATCAACATCGAGTCTGGGGCTAGTCACCCTGTCAATATGAGCTCCCAACTCCTCTGGTTCACACAAACCATGATTTATAGGGACAGGGGGTGCAAAAATAGGCCAAAAAAACAAGGAATTTTGGCATTCAGGATACTCCCCTAACGCAAATATTTGCGTGAATTCCAAGAAACAGCATCAACATCGAGTCTGGGGCTAGCCCTATCAATATGAGCTCCCAATTCCTGGTTCCCACAAACCATGAGATTTATTCCGACGGGGTGCAGAAATGGGGCTGAAAAAACAAGGAATTTTCGCATCCAGGACACTCCCCAAACGCAAATATTTGCGTGAATTCCAAAAAAAAAAAAAGCTATACCAGCATCAACATCGAGTCTGGGGCTAGTCACCCTGGAAATATGAGCTCCAAACTCCTCCTTGTTCCCACAAACCATGATATATTCCTATAGAGGTGCAGAAATGCTGTGTGTGTGTGTGTTGGGGGGGGGGGGGGGCGGGGGTAACACGATTTCGAAAACCCCCCCTCCCCCCACCCCCTACTCCCAACACCTTTCAGGGATAATAATCATAATAATAGGGCTTATCTGGTCGTTATATGATACTGATTGTTGTTGTTGCTGCTGCTGCTACTCTGCTGCTGCCATTTTATTGATTTTGATTGTTCACGTTCTGTTCATATGCGCTGTTCTCTCTCCCTCCCTCCCTCTCCTCTCTCTCTCTCTCTCTCTCTCTCTCTCTGCCTTCACTGAGTCTTGCTAACACGAACAGCTATCATAAAGAAGGATAATCTCCAGTAGTGTCCTCAGCCGCAGCAGCAGCACGAGCACCGCCCTCCCCTCTTGCTCAGGTATGCTGTGCTCTTCATGGCTATCCTGCGCCTGGCCAAGATCTTCACCATGAGCAAGCCCACGGGCTGTGCTCAGCTCGTGCAGCGCATCATGAACAAGCTTCCCCCCATCCGCTGGTGCTTTTTCGCCCCACCGCCTTTCAAAGTAAGACTCTACCTCGGGCACTGGCGTCGATATGGCTTGTTGTGCCTTGCCTTGTTGCTCGCTCCAGGACCCGCACCTTACGGTACTGGTCGGGGAAGAGCGCGCAGAGCACAAGAAGCGAAAAGGAATAGGAAAAGTGCGCACTCCATAACAAGATTAAAACAACTACATGTGCGCACTTCATGATAAGATGTAAAACAACATGTGCCTCCATCAAAAAATTAATAATAATAGTAATAATAAAAATAACATAATAATAATAATCAATAATGATTATAATGATAGTGATGTCTTCGTGGCCTATCGCTTCGAATGTTTTGGTTCAGGAGCAAGCTAGCGATGAAGAAACAGAGGCCTTGACCATCCCGGAGGAGGGAGCCAGCCCAGGTCGGTTCACGTGCCACGCCGCTTGCGGTGTGGCGGCGTGTTCTGGGTGTGTGCTTTGGGGGGGGGGGGGGGGGGGGGGGGGGGGGGGGGGGTTGAGCGCCAGTGGCTGTGATGTAGGCAAGAAGTGGGTGAGGGGGGAGGGCGGGGAGAATGCGTCGGCGGTGGTCAGAGAGCGCAAGCCGAAGCCTGGCACTCGCGAGCTTGTCGAATGCACCGTGGGCCTGCTGGTCTCCTACGTCACCTGGGGCTACTTCCAGGAACGCATCATGACCATCGAATACGGTAGCCGCCGCTGCGTCCGCCGCGCCGCAGCAGTAGTAGTAGTAGTATAGTAACTACTACTGCTACTGCTTGAAAAAACCACACCACAACCACCACCGAGAAGAAGAATTCTCGTGTTTCTGTGCTCAGGGGCCGGGGAGCGCTTCACCAACTCAGAGTTTCTGGTGCTGGCGAATCGTATGTGCGCCATGATGGTTGCGTCCTTCATGAACTGGTGGACGCGCACCACGGAGCGGCCCAAGGGCGACAGCAAGGCGCCGCCCTGGAAATACTCCATCTCCTCCATCTCCAATGTGCTCTCCTCCTGGTACGCCGCGCCTTCCACAGACCTGCGCCCATCTCGTGCCATAAGAGAGGAGAATGAGGCATGTGAAGAAGCAGCAAGCAAATGAAACACGCGGACTGAATGCTCTCTCTCTCTCTCTCTCTCTCTCTCTCTCTCTCTCTCTCTCTCTCTCTCTCTCTGTGCAAACTTGCGAACTTGCCACAGCGCGTCACGTGCCTAATGCTTGTCTCATAGGTTCCAGTACGAGGCTTTGAAATTCGTTTCCTTCCCGCTGCAGGTGTTGCCTGGCCTCTGCCTTCCTTGCACTATATTGGCCATCTGTCCCGTGTTTTCTGCAGGTGTTATCAAAGTCTTGCAAAATCATCGCTGCCATGATCATGGGCAAGATCATGTAACCGCATCCTCCCCTCCCCTCCCCAACACCACCACCACCCACACCCAAAAGGGCTTCTCGGCTTCGCGGAATGCCAAACACACCCGTCTTTGAGTTTGTAAGGCAACTTTTGAAACAAAACCAAACAAACAAACAAAAAACTACGCCAAGTGTCTTGAAATTTTACAAGTCGCAATGCGGTTGGTGGGGAGGGGGGGGTGTGGGGGGGAATATCTACGTATTATCTTTGTGTACGCTGAGACCTGTCTTGGCTCTGCCTGAAAGAACTGTTTCCGACTTTTCATTTCCCTTGTGTCTTGAGGTACAAAAAAAAGTATCCATACAAAGATTACATTATGTCTTTGCTGCTCATGGCGGGACTGACCATCTACAAAGTCAGCGAGCGCGGCAACAGTGCGGGGGCGGGCGGCTTCGACGAGAACCACCACATCGCCTCACTCGTCACCGGCGTCTTCCTGCTCGCCTCGTAAGTTCTTACACACACGTCAGGAGTACTCGCTGCTTGCTGCTTGTATGTATTTTAGCTACGTATTGGCGGACGCCTTCACCTCCAACTGGCAGGAGGGCGTGCTGAGGGAGCACAAGGGCTGTAAGAACGATATGATGTGGGGCATCAATCTCTTCTCTTCTCTTTTCACCACCTTCGTCTTAGTGTCGTCCGGCAGGATGAAACCGTCGATCATGTTCATCGTGCGGCATCCAGCCTGCCTCACGCACGTGATCCTCATGTCTTTCTGCTCCGCCATGGTTCACACTGCATTACGCAATACCCATCGCGCCTTCCCCCCCCCCCCCCCCCCCCCCCCCCCCCCAGATTCTCCTTGCTGCAAGCTGAGTCTGTTGCTGTTATTGTCAGTGCGAACTTCCTGAGAGACTGTTCCTCTCTACTCTTTGCTGTGTGCCTTATGTTCATAGGGGCAGACTTTCATCTTCAACACTATTGCGGTATCACACCACCGTATGCTGAGCAGAGTTGCATGGAGTGGCATATGCCGCAGTGCTGCTAACACACGTGGTTGTGTCTGCCCCGTAGATGTTCGGAGCGGTGACCTTCGCCTGCATTATGACGTTCCGGCAACTCTTTTCCATCATTCTCTCACTCGCTCTCTTTGGTCCGCGCCCACTCTTTTCTTTGTGTTTGTGCGTGTCTGCCTTTGTTGGGATGTTGGAGGTGACTCGTGCGTGTCTGGCAGGCCATACCATCGGCCCAGGCGGGTTATTTGGGCTGTTTGTGGTGTTCTCCACGCTCGGGTACGGGATCTGGGAGACGTATCGGGACAAGCAAGCCGCTCGGCGCGAAGACAAGAGCGACAATATCTTCCCGGTCCAGGAGCGGCCTGCTGAGACGATTCAGCTCGTCAAGATGCCGACCTCAGACGGGGTAACTAGCCCCACCGGCACAAGAACACACTAAATCAACTAAACAACGTAGATACAACGAAAAAATAACAGTAATCAAAAGACTTGGAGACATGAAAATAGACACACACACAAAACAGCCTAGTCAGAATGAGATCTAAGTACAGTGACCTAGAGCTTTGCAGCCCGATGGCTTAGTTTTACGAAGCTTTATGTTACTGTACTTAGCCTGATTCCATCTCGACTCTATAGTATTTTCATCATCTGGGTGTTATTATCTTCCAATTTTCACTTGAAAGGAATCCATCAAGAAGGAAGTTCTAATTACTTTTTTTTTTTTTTTTTTTTTTTTTTTTTTTTTTTTTAACTTGAACTCAGTTCACTTGTACAAAAACGTCTGCTTATTCATGTCTAAGTTTGTGTATTTATCTATTTATCCCCACTTATTTCGGAAGCACAAACATCAGTTATTTAGTATGTCAAGAGCGTATTTTTATTCATGTCTCGGTTTGTAACCATATCTTTTATATCCCCACTTCTAAACCGACATACGCAGCGAGTTACTAATTATAAACTTATTGGACCCCATGTATCCAGATCTTTTATCCTCACTTCTCAAGCGACACACGCAGCTAGTTACTAATTGGATATCTATTGAACCTAACTGTTTAGAGTAAAGATAATATCGCTTCTGTGGTATACATATACATGTCAGGAGTTCGGATTTAATAAAATAGTATTATTAATAATCCTAAAAAATAGTATCCTTTTTAACAAGCGAGTTAAAATTTGTTGTGAGATGGTATTATTAATAATAATTGAAGTTGTTCTATTTGATTTTTGTGTAGGCGCAGATAGGTAAACTGTTACAATAGTACGATATTTATTAATAATAACCGATAACTGTCCTAACGATATGAAGACTGAGGATACCTAAAGTAGGGACTCAGTAGTTGTTCCTATTTCATTTCCGACGTTACCCGGATTTACCGTTACCTGGGTAGTTTGATTTAGGACTGATAATATATCATAGTATTAATACCAATTTCACTTAAGTATTAATATTTAGTGATGTGGTATTAATATGATATACAGCGGACATTATACTTTGACAGTGCCACCCAAGAGGTAGTATTAACTTAATCAGTCTTACTCCGTAGAAATTTCAAGATATTAATATTAGTAGCCAGTACTAGGCTAAGGATACAATACAGTAATTCTATCTACTTATATATATTAATACCTTAGTTAAACTGAGGTAACTCTACTCAACAGGCGTTAGGTCTGGGGCACGGGGGGGGGGGGGGGGGGGAGCTATTAGACTGAGCACTTTAACGACAAGCCAGAACCACAGGCTACCGTTGACATTTTACTGTCAAGTTTTGACCTGCCAGTTAGATTCTCCTCTGCTCGACGTTTCGACTTCACTATTAATAACTAGTCACTTTCGATTTCGTTCAGGACACTAAATAACAGTTTAAACAATTAATTCAAAGTTCAAGTTTTTACAAACTTGAAAGCCTCGGATTAACTATTGCATTTTTCCCCCAATCTATTACCTTTTCACCTGATTTCACGTGAATTCAAGTTTGAAGCACGCACGTGCGGTAAATTTGTGTACAAAGAAACAGACCGTAGGCTTCGAGAGAAACTGCTTAGAAATCTTTCCCAAGATGATGAAAATTTTGCCGGATACAATACTTGAGCATATTAATTGGACTTGCCTTTGAAGCACTCCTTCAAGTACAGTAGTACACTTTCATCAGTCACGTCTTCAAGTGTCTGCACACCTCACCAACGTTGGTAGGTTAACTACGTTTACTATTAGTAATTACTTTGTGAGTGGGAAGTAATTTATTCGTATAGTGCAATGACAGTATAGTTCTAGTCAATAAGAGTAACGGACGTAACGGTCTATATTGGTATTCAGGATTGGACAATAACAATTGTGTAATAATTACAGTCACGGTCGTGCGGACTTTATTTCAGTTTCGTTATTACCTTCGAGTTTGTCAGTTCTGCTATCTACTTGCGGATTAAAAGTGTCGATTGGCATCGTGGCTTCTAACGGAGTCTCTCAGCAAACCGGAGTGTAAAGGTATTAGGTCCGTGAGTGACAGGGTAATTACACAATCAACGGTTATGAGCCGCTGGGAAAATGATTTTCGGCACCATGCGGTTGGCATGAGACAGTTGATGTCTCACACACCGGTGTTTAGCGGAAACAAAAAGGATTTGCAAAGTTGCTATTATCAGATAGAGGAGTATGCATATGGTATTAGCAGCACTCTCGGGGACATGTTCCATTATGCTTTTAAAGACCATAAAGCGGCAAAGACGAAATATGGATTCGGCGATAAAGATCGAATGAGAAGAGCAAGAAATGGACGAACCGAGAGAACCACATGAGGTGGACACACCAGATGGATCAGACGAAGAAGACGAAACAACAAACACAACAACAGAGACAAAGAGGTAGCAGAACACCACCAGAGCAAAAGGCTCCGACAGAGAAACCAGCCAACTGGAAAGATCTCACAAAGGAAGAGAAGAAAGCATGGGAAGAGATCGAGAGAGCGAACAGAAGAAAGAAGAGGGCCGCGATGATAAGAACAAGCAAAGACGTCTATTTGCGAAGAAAGAAAAAGTACAGAGAAGAACAGCAATATCTGCATCGCTGCAGAATGTTTCAACTTCTCGTCACTACAGCATTTTCGGAAGCTAAAGTGATACAATTTCTGAGAAGCAAAAAGGTTCATTGCCTGTTCGAAAAAGTCTGCATTGTAAAGGAAAAATACGGAAATCTCAGTGGTGCGGCAAGGTATGTTGAGGAGAAAGCGTTTAAAGAGATGAGACCGAGACCAACAGAAGATATGGATGAATATCTAACTGCATAACACCTACTCCAGAAAAACTGGTTAGAGACTTTGAGAGGAAAAGATTTTGAACCAGAGGAGGCAGTGAATGGACTGTTAGAGAAGCTAGCTGAGCATGAGGCATATAGGCCAAACTATCTCAATGAGTATTACAAACTAGCAGCAGCAAGTAGGCCATCGCATGACGGTATGGTACAGTCGGCAAGAGAAATTTACGTGCTGTGGCAAGCTAAGCAGAACAAGCTCAGAAGAGAACGTAGGAAGGAGAGAGAGAAAGAGAGAGGGCAAGGGAGCGAATCTACTGCTAGGAGAGGGAGAGGGAGGAGAGAAAGAAAAGAGAGAGAAGTACAAGAGATGGACAAAGAACGGGAAAGGGGAAAAGGGCGAAAGTAATGGGGGTGATAGCTCAGGACAGGAATGGTGGTTGACGGCAACATGCTACAACTGCTACCAAACTGGGCATGCTAAGCGTTTTTGCCCAAAACTAAAGCCTAACTCCAAACGAACCAGTTCAAAGTCAACTCACTCTGACTCCTCGAAAGGGAAGCATAGAGACAAGAGTGGCAAATTTCGTAAAGAAAGAAGCCAAGGGAGGTACTCTTATGAGAGGAGAGGTAGGAGAGGAGGTTGATGAAGGAGAAGACAAGTCTGAAGGGGAAGACAGCTCTGAAGAGGAAGAGTATGGGCTTGTCATTATGGAAACTAGCGAGGATGTGATGGATGGAAACATCAAAAGTGGGGAAAGCATAATTGCTCGTGATGCTGAGCAAGAGGGTGAGGAGGATAGTGAGCCTCAACAGGAGCAAAGTGAGAACAAACCCTTGGAACAACCCACAAGAGCCCGTGGGGGGGGGGGGGGGGGAACTGTCGAGTGCTCCATTGGCTCGCAACACACTCCGTGACAGACCCCACAACCCTCCACAACGCACTCTCACTAGTGACCAACACCTCGACACCTCTACAACAATAACTCCTGCCCTCACAACCCCACAAGACACGCAACGCGTGCAACATCCACCATCGCAGCCAAAACCCTCGCATTCAAACGAAAAAGAGAAACGGAAGACAAAAGAGAAACCGACACCCACACCCCCTCAGAACTCTAGACAGAGAAAGAACGAAACAACACAACCCACTACCTCCACTCCAAAGAGCAACACAACAGGCCCACAAACCATTCGTTGTCAAGGGATAAACTGGAAAGGAGAACAGTGTGGGGTGAAGTTTGGACAGGGGGGGAGTTGGGGTAAGGCAGGGGAGGAAGCAAAGAGGCTAGCTTATGCAGAGTTATGCGGGTATCATGCCAGTCAAGACCCCCAATTTCCGTCCATTGATCTATCACAGGACCCATCACGTCGCCCACGCCCTTCCCGTGATTACCCATCTGAGAGTGAGATGATCAGCTGCAGTATACTGAGAGAGGGAGGGAAAGGGGGCGAGTGCACAGCAAGTCTCGCTAAAAGATACTGCAAAACCCGGAAAGAAGAACTCGCTAAGTTCCGGAAATATCGGGGGAAAAGACATGCAAAGTGTCGAAAACGTCGGAGATATACCGTTACCGAGAATATCCGTTACTGGATTTGTCTTTTTATGGCAAATTCACGTAAACCTATTCTCTGCCGGCCCTCCTTGCTATTTGCCAACATATTACCATATTTTACTGCTAGTACGGGAATGATGTGCAACTTACAGTGGCACAATCCACAATTCATCCCTTCTAGATATTCTAGTTTTATCAAGAATAGAGATGGTCCTCTGTATGGGGGTCACGGGATATCGTGGTAAGGACGGACCACCAGAACCTTATGTGGTTGATGACGAACGATTGCACGGGCAGGCTGGCCAGGTGGCAGGCCTTGCTGTCGTGTTATGACTTCACCGTCAAATATATTCCCGGCAAGAAGAATATTGTCGCAGACTCATTGTCGAGGGTCAATTACTCAACTCCATCCGCATGTCTGGCTGCGATGCAGCAGATGGACGAGTTCGAGGACTTGGCGTTGAGGAAGGATCAAAAGGATATCTTGCCGGCGAACATGATCTTCTATGCCAATAAGGCTCACCCGGGGTCTAGCCGAAAGGAGCCTCGGGTGATGGAGGCAAAAAAGAGGGAATACAGGAGGGTCATGATGTCTCAGTTGGAACGGGAGGTTGGCCAAGCAGAGTGCTGTAGGGAGCACTTTGCGGAGGAGGCAGTGCAACGCCTGAAGGAATATGAGGCCGATTAGGCCGCTATTCTGGATGAGGATAAGGCGGAGCATGAGTGCTACTGTTGCCAAGCGCACGCGGCACCGGCCGTCCGAACCTACGTGGAAGACCCGGGCGTGGAAACGGCTCCAGAACCGGAGGTGACCTCGTTAGAGCCAGTGGTGTTGCGGTAGCCTCATCTCCAGGCGCAGAGTCCTTCATCGGCGGATAACACTGAGAACAAAAGCCCGAGTGTAGCATCATACACTCCGCTCGCTCGGTTCGACAGCCCGCTTTTAATGCCTCCCTTAGCGGCTAAAACGTCCGAGACTTCCAATATGCCATCATGATTGGCATATATGCTTATCGAAACCGTCGATGTTTTCCGCCTTTATTATCTTTTCCTTCCCACTGCTCCTTCAGCTATGTCATAGCTGCCCAAGTAACTGAAATCTGACACGCAGCCATAGATGTCCGATTGGCTTTACCGTCATGTCCCTCCATATTTATACAGTGCGTCCCACACCGTATATTCAGTGACAGTCCTTCCAGCCGGCTACTATCCACCCAATTCAGTACTGCAACTTACTTTGAAATCCATAATGACATTCTGCCACTTCCCTAGTGACTTCCAGTCACTTCCTCCTTCAAAGTTTACAGTCGAATATCAGCCAGCCGGTTGCCGAAAAAAAAGATAAGAGAAAATTTTTAATCAAAACTTATGTATTAATAACCTAGACCAACCATTTGTAGAACGGATAGCTTTAGATGGAACGGATAGGAATCGTAGTTCTTGTGCTCAAGCACCACTGTTTGTACTTCAGTATTAAAAGGTAAACACACTGCAAAAGTGAACTGTAAACACTTGGAATATAATGACGGAATAGTAATACTGGGACGCTAGTATTGACTAGGTATTGATTATAGAGTGTGGTCAATTGCTTCACGGGGCTGCGGAGGGGTCGGAGCTGGATTCCAGGCCTCGAGTGGGAATCCAGGTAGAGGACGGTACAGTGCGTATCGCGTCGATGGAGGCATGGAGACAGTGTCAGAGGGCCGATGAACAGTACAAGGACTTGATCCAGTACTTTTTGGCAGGGGACGAGCTGTTGCTGACGGAGAAGATCCGATCACAGCTAAAAGCTCTGGCATGGCGGGATGGCCTCCTTTGGTATATGGGTAAGACGGCAGAGACGGCCAAGAACCCGGAGAAGTGGGTCTTATGGGTCCCGGCCAAACTGAGACAGATGTTCTACGTAGCGTCGCACGTGGTCCCGTTGGTTAATCACCCGGGGGTGCAGAGGACGCAGTGGATTATCTGATCAAAAGGAGGATGGTGGGAAGGAATGGATAAGTTCATCAAGGAGAGGGTCAAGGGCTGCACGACCTGTCAGTTGAACAAAAAGCACCCAGTGGAAGGGAAAATCCCGGTAGGGAAATTTACATTGCTGCAAAGGCTCTTTGAGTTCCTGTTCATTGTGGACCACGTGGGGCCGGTGCCGCCGGTGGGGCCGGCGAAGGATAAGTTCTTGATGACGGTCATTGATAGGGCGAGCAATTACGTTTGGGCGATACCGGTGCCTGACACAACGGCAGAGACGACAGCCAGGGAGCTGATCGATCGAATCCTATGTGTGGTAGGGGTCCCCAAGACGATCTGCTCAGATAAGGGGCCAGCCTTTGACAACGAGCTGATGGAAAAGCTCGCAAAGTTTTAAGGGGTTCACTGGCAGTACGTTACACCGTACAATCCAAGGGCTAATGGCAAAATTGAGCACTAGGTGCATAGACCGCTCAAGTCGGCTCTGAGGATCTACTGCAAGAAGAGTCAGCTCTTGTGGAGAGAGGTGGTCCCGAGCTTTGTTTTCGCTATGAACGCGATGCAGTCGAAGGCTCTTGGAGCGGGGGCGGAATGTAGGTCCCCGTATCAGGTGGTGTACGGACAGGAGCCGATGATGCCCCAACACCTGGTGTATCAGGATGGACCTGGGCTTATGATGGACGAGGATGAGTCTGGGGGGTTCGTATGCGTGTCTCCATGGAGGCCATGCAAGCGGTAAGGCAAGCGAGGCTGGCGGAACAGACCCGCCAGCTGAGCAAAGGAACCCTTAGAACAGGACTTGTCTATGGTGACGTATAAGCCAGGGGACATCGTCATGTTATACTACCCACAGGTTTCGAAAGGCATATCATCTAAAATGTTTGTGCACTGGAAGGGGCCTTATCAGGTGGTGCAACAGACGGGGCCGTTTAACTATCAGATTAGAGGCAGGGGGGAGAACAAGATTGTTTATGTTCGGCGCCTCATCAAGTACGATCCGTTCCTAATGGGGAACGAGACGCTCCAGGAAGCGCTCGTCAGGGAAAAGGGAGAGTTTCAGGACCCTCCTAAATTGGGAACGGATAAGGAACCCGATGGTGGGAAACCCGGGGACCGGAAGGGCCAGGAGGGGAAGAAGGCACGGGCCCCTGAAGAGGGCGTCGGCCGGATAAACTCCAAAGGGCCCGAAGCCGGGGAAAAGGGGTCAGATGCGAGTCGCAAGCCACCCACGGAGGCAGCGAAGAGGGCGGCGGAAAATGATCTGATCTACTCGGAACCGGGGAGTAGGCCGGGTAAGCGTAGGAAGATGGGCGTGCAGGCGGAGCCGGAGGGGCTGGTTGAACCCTCGCAGGTGGATGTCAAGCACAAGTTGTGGAAGGAAGGTAATAAGACACTGGGGATGACGTGGGTTTTGGATCAGTTCTATCTGGTCAGGCCCCCATCTAGATTCGTTACAAAGGGGGACAAGGATGTTCTCTTTGTGATGAAGGTGGTGGGACTGGCTAAGGACTCGAGGAAGGCTCGATCGTCGAAGAGTGCGCTTAGGTACCTTCCGCCTATGCTACAGTTTTACCGGTCTTGGGATAAGGATACGGTTGAGAACCGGATGTACCGCGAGTATGTCCCGGTATGGGGGGATGCTGCGATTAGGGAGGTATGGGATGCCAAGATAGATCCAGCCACACGGAAGGGTGACAAGGATCATGAGGCATGGACCATATCGGCGTGGCCGAGGGGAGTGTTGGATTGCCCCTGGCCTTCGAGTTACACGACGGGCACATCCCGCAGAAGGTATGGGACATGCTCAAGCAGAGCGGGGTGTACTTAAGGGTAATCGGGGGTGCACACGCAACTGAGACGGTGCGAGGGAAGAAGCACCCAAGCGAAGTGAGGAGGAGCATCCGGGATACGGATATGGTAGAAGGAACGGAATTCGGGTCGGGGCAATGTTGGGCGCACATTGACCATAGTTGTCAAAGTGGGAAATAGAGTACTGAGAGTCCTACTCAACGTTAAAGCTTTACGGACACAGTACGCGGAGGGAACTCGGCGAGAAGGCCATCGTCGTTTTAAAGTTTGGACTTTGAGGTTCGGTCAATTCGGACTTCGGGCCAAGGCACCATTCACATTTGACGGGTTGAACAGGGTCTGGTGGTCGGCCAGACTATGGGACTGTGACTTCGGGAAAATCGCGCGCATAGGGTTGAAGACGTGGACTGGTCGAGTGTCAGATTCACGATCTTCGGGCAACATTAAGTCTTGGTACTTAGCCCACATGAAGCACAAGCCAATAACCTGTTGGATGGCTCTTGGTAAGATTTGATCAAGGGTCGAGCTCGGGAAGCTCTTGGGGTGGTGGACAGTCGGCTGGGATTCCCCAAAAAGCCGGTACTGACGAGATTATACGAGTTGTAGTCTCCGTTGGTATTACTCCGGAAGTTGAGATCCGAGCGATCTCAAAGGAGGGGGAGGGGGTGCTATGTAACACCCACGGTATACTACATCGTTTTTACGCTATTGGTGCTTACGGGAATTTACTCGTGGAAGTAATTCCTTGTTATTACATGTATTTTAAGATGAATTCTTATTACATTTCCGGTTCTGATTAATACATCCGGTTTTAATGTTGTTTTAGGATAAGGAATATGGGAAGAAAGCTAGGAAGCTTGGATCACATAGGACCTTAAAACCTATATAATTGACATAACCGTTTACCGGCGTGGAGAAGGTTTTTAGGATGCAGATTACACTATTGTGTAGCATCCATATTGAATAACCTCCCACATTAATAGCGTTGACCCGATCCTTCTACAACACATGTAGTAACCGTTTGAAGTTAAGGAAAAAAGGTCACGGAAATTCCGTGAAATTTGGCCTTTTTCCCGTGACTGGGAATTTATGGCTAAATAAGGGAAACTGCACTTATGGGTTGTTGTTTGTGGTATGTTTTGGCATTTGTGCAGGTTACGGATGTAACGCAACGTGTCAGTTGACCCTGTCAAAGGGACACTCCGTTTTTAACGGTTTTTTCCTCTGACTTGTTGTTTGGGTTCAGACTTGACTTCCATTTCTACTTTAGAAGTGGAGGTTAGTTCTGAACCAGTTGTGTTCAACGTTATTATTAAATTCCTTTTTATTATTGAGCTCGTAAGGGTAAGGCCTCCTGTCGTAATACAAATCCTCTGCTCTTATATAAATAGGATCAAAGATGGACCGAAAATGTGGGAGACTAGCGGAGCCAAAAACAAGTGTCACCATGGCAAACACCAGCCAATTCCCGTGGTCCGGCCTAACGATAATAAATTCTTGTCCATATGTAATTTGGGCCCTCACAACACAAAGTTAAGTGCGTGGTAAGATCGTTTTAACCCAAATTATAATATATTGATGTTCAGATGTAACTAATTACAGTACTTCAATCGGATTCAAAAAGTGTTAAGTAGTTTTAATAAATGACTCGAATGAAGTTTCAACTGTACACTTTTTCACCATATTGGAGGGAAAATTTTCCGAATTTTGCAGAAAAAGTGTCCGGATGGCACAACGCTATCAAATTCTTTTATCATCTTCCTGAAAAATGATCAAAGCAACACGATTATGACTGCTGAATCTGTTTTTTTCGATTGCTATATTAGCTTTTGAACTATAACTTGAAATACTGTACGCTGAGTATGTCTCGACCAATACACAATTTGCGCACCCCACAAGTCACACGATAACCAACGCTTCGCGCTATCGTGTGCAGTAATTAACCTGTTCGGGTGTCAGCTTCTTACTGACGAACATGATAGGCAGGAGTTGTTTGTGAGCGGAGTCATATTGCTGTAAGACTACCCCGACCGCATATTTGGATGCGTCAGTAGCTAGTACAAAGCGCTTTTCGAAGTCGGGTAGAATAAGGAACTATCCGCCCTCTGTGAGAGGGTCCAGTGTCAGAGCTTCCTTCAACTTGTTATACTTCTCTTCGGCGAGTCAAATCGCCGCTTTCTGAGGTTAGCGGAACATGAATATCTGCACGACGACGAGATCTTGATTAGCATAGGGTTTCATGGCGCATGGCCCAAAAAGAAAACTAAGCAAGGACTCCATGGTCGCTCACCAAAGACAGAGGAAGCAAAAAAGCTTGGGATTGTCGACCTCATTTGCTATAGTGAGTGCTCTAATACAAAAAGCACATGTTAATTGCAGACCTTGCAGGAATTGATACTGCTAGCGCAAAAGAAAACTAGACCTAGCAGAGGGAACGGTCAAAAGCAGTCGAAGAAAAAACCCTCGGGCAAAAGCAAGCTTAGTAAAGAGAAAGCTAATGATCAGAAAAAGGCAAAAGAACAAGAAAAAAAGGATTGTAAGCTATCCTATGTAGTTCAAGAAATGAATCCACAAGAAGATAGCAAAGAAAAAACGAGGAACAAGGTTGATAGCAGTAACATCGTGCCCAACAGAAGTAAGCGCAAAAGAGTTACGTCGTTTAAAATGATTCACGCAATAGAAACACAGGAAGTTGATGTTGATTAAATACAGACACAGCAAATTTATTGTACGTATGTATCTATGTGCGATATTGATATTGC
>WBZZ01002563.1:57500-70898 GCA_019918135.1 Paulinella micropora | reverse complement strand
GGCTGTATGGGCAGTTGCCTAAGCCAAGCTCTTGCTCCTTCTTGCACGTCATGTATGAGAAATAGCGGTAACAAGGTACCTTCTCATCTCTCCCTCTCTTCAGACCTGCCACCCGAGTTGCATGTGCTGCTTGGGCACCTACAACCCCCTGTGTCGTGGTACTGGAGAGTGACTTAGTGGCAGTGTCCAATTCGGAACACGCGTCGAGCACCTCCTTGAACAGGTCGTCCGGCTGAGTAGCCGCAACAGTCTTCTCGTATATATTGGTTTCCAAAAAAGTCCCCCTTCTTCACCGCCTTGAAGGACGGACATGATTGTATGAGCCGTGCGAGCTTGCTCGGGTGTCTGGCACACAAAGCGCTCAAGAAGTACAGAATGATGGACTTCCGGCTATAAAAGAGCCCGTACTTGGCGCTGACCTCCGTGAGGATCGCCGCCAACCTCGTGCTATCGCCTAACCCTGTGTTCACCTCTTGAAAAATTTCGAACCCAATCAAAGTACCAGTGCACAGGTGCTGATACCCATGAGTTTTAAAATATTGCAAGAGGACGGCAACTGGCACCGTGCATTGCAGGTCTGTGGTGGTCTTTCTAGCCGACACCACTCCCGCTCGCAACGTTTTGTATGCCGCTACATCAAACCCTTGTGTAAGGATTGATGGGTCCAACAAGGTGTACAACGCCTCATACTCTTGTGTTTCGTCCGTTGGATGCTGCTTCATACAAGCATCTATCCTTCGGAGCTTGTCACGAAGGCCAGCATCCGTATCCTTCTGACTCGCTGTCTCTGCATACAGCGTAAGAGCAGTTGGATTGGACTTGGTATATTTTTGGAAGGCCTGCATGATAGCCTGTCTGTCCTTCTTGTCGTTATTGTTGACAATGACAGTGGTAGGCGCTGAGCCAGTCGTATTTCAATAGGTTATCTTCAACTTCTAATTCTCTATTTACTTCAAGGTATTGTTGAAGGATGTCTTTGAATTGTATTATGTCAAAGTGGTGGTCAATATGGACATCAACCCGCTCATATATATCGCCACTTATTTCGCATATGTATCTGGGTTCAACGAATACATCAATAGCCATAAGGTCAAGATATTCTTGTATTTGCGGTCTTATTGTATTCCTGCTCGCATCTTTTATTACTCTCGCCATTTTTTTTAATTTGCTAAGGCCTATAAGGTCAATACAGCAATTCCACGAAAACGGCTTACCATCTACACGAAAGTGTTTTCTCCCCGTGGTCAAATTACTTTCAACATCAACGATACCATTTTTTAGACAAGGATGATGGGTTATTAGGTCAAGCACGAAATTGCTATCTTCTTGGTTCAGCACTTCACCATCGTTATATTTGTTTATCATTCTTCTTATGTAGGATTTGATAGATGCTTTTGTTAGAAACCGCCTACCACCCACAAAATACAACTTACGACTGTAAAACATTATTATATATATTATCATTCAGAAAAATATTACAAAAATAAATAATTATTGATCTTCTAAGAAATTAACGATAACACTCACATTTCCTCCATTATTAACAGTCGCGACAGACTTTTGTAAAAATGTTAGATTTTCACCAGGTGCGAGTTGTATGTCGTAAGTTCGCAGGTCAATAAGCTGGCTAGAAGTAGCATTAACAAAAAGTTTAAGTATGACATCCGTTATAGTGGCACCACCAAGAGCAGTCGCGGCGGTATCCTTTGACACGATTGAAGTTGTAGCATCAATATCAGCAAAGTTCTCTGCCGTAAGTGTTCCAGTTGTTTTCACAATTCGCACTATATTAACCTTGCTGTCTTCGTTTGATATACTTATTAGAGATGGATAAACGATTGAATAATTGGTCGCACCGCCATTAAAAAGCGATTTATTTTTTATGCTGAGGATTGGGCTTTCCGTGGTGCTCGCCGCCTTACTTCCTTCCGCTTCGTTTGATATGCTTGAATTAACGGTGTTGGAGCCTTCAATAAACATACTACAACTTGCTGTTTTCAACATTTGTATTCCTGTATCGGCATCATTTCTCATACGAGCAACAAATGGAAGAGTTGTATTCCGCAGACTGACACCCGTGTTGGCATTCGCATACTTAATCATATGGACTTGCTGGAATTCGCCTGTGTTGGGGTTCTCAATTGAAAACTTAATGGCCCCAAAGCCTAAATATTGAAATTGAATTTGAAAGACATTTCCCTTTGTCCAGTCTAATAGCGGCATATCGCCTGTTCCATCGCATGGGTCATTCCAGGTTGCTTGTTGAATATAGGAAACAACACCTCCTTTCGCGTGTGCTATACAGAAACCAGCCACACCATCCTTATAAAAGTAGAATCCATTTTGTAGGTTATTGTCGCCAATACCAATAAATGATACATATTCCTTAGCTTCATCAGTGGTCCATAAGGCAGTGAAGCGACACAGAACACCCATACCAGTTCTGTATTTTATTGATTTTTTACTTGTCAATACCGCATTAGAAGTAACATCTGCTGTCGTTTTTAGTTCTGCCATATTACTGTTAAACGAAACGGTTGCTTTTGTTTCTGTTTTCGTCCATACCCTTGTATTAACTGTATATGGAAAAATTTCTTGTAATACTGGTGTTAATGAACTGGTTAATGCTTCACCAAAGGCAGTTTTCATATTTTGAACCCCTCCTACATATCCATCGTATCCGACTTTGACATTAATGAAATCTCCGTCAGGATTTTGGGCGACTAAATTTCTTTGATGAGACATTCCTATATTATTAAAAAAATAAAATTAACTATCAAAATTAAAAACCTATTACCTAACTGGTGGGGGTTTACGAGACGGTAATCATATTTGCCTTAACCTGAACCTCTCGCTGAGTGATTGCCACAGTGTAATGGTTAAGAGCAACACCGACTGCTCCTGGAGTAGTAGCAATAAACTCCCATCGTCGCTCAGTATCAAGACTTAAACCACTGATTTCGTTTTGGTCCTTGCTCCACAGCGGACGGGTATTATCCCAAGCATCAACCCAGAACCAGTTGTATTTATACACATCGTTATTCATCAAGGCTGAACCCTCAATCTTTGGTTTCAGATACATATAGTCTTCTTCAGAGGCGCAATCAATGTTAAACTCTTGCTGACGGGCTCCATCAAGAGTAGTGTAAAAACTACTGACCTTTACTGCTGCACGGTTATCGTGGTCATAAGCTGTGTTCTTTTTTTCTTCGGTATTGAAAGCCGAGTGATAAATCTTCTTCAAACGGCGACCGTGGCCTCTATCAAATCTCATAATAATATTTTGGGTTGAGGTTGCTCCAAATGTATTCTTATAAACATAGGGATAATCAATATTGAAGCTCATACCTTCGGAGCTAGCAATCTTCTGCTGGATTGATTGAATGACATCAGGGTTCGTTTCAACCGCAAGAAACAAGGCGAGATTGGTAACATCAGCGGACACAGCCATAGCGGCACTACCAACATTCGCAGTGCTAATAGCAGTAGCAGCACCATTCGTCACCGTATAACCAGTTCTGTCAGTAGCACTCCACACAATTCGCATAGTCAAAATCTCTGGAAACATAATAGTCTTATCAAGTGCAAAAATAGTATTGAGAATCATACCCAAAGGAATTTTAACATTAATGGCCAAAACGGCATTCGCTCCACTTCCCACAAGATACTTCGCCTCATTGTAATTAACATTTACGGCCGACAAAGCTCCAGTTCCATCAGTCAAAGCAGCATCATCGTGACGACGAGCAGATATCACGGGCTCTCGCAATAGAGCCTGAGTAGAGGCGGCAACATTGTTACCAAGATCGGTCGCCGCACGAAATGCTGTTCTAGTTGCTTCAACAGCACTAATGTTAATCAAGCCGTTAGCATTACACTTTTGGAGCATACAACCATATCCACTGGCATCACCGTGGTTAGGAAGGTCAAGAAAATCCTTCAAGCTCATTTCTGGTTTCCACAACATCTTAGTCACAGTTCTAAGATTGTTAATGTCGCACAGATAAACACCGCTACGGGTTTGAAGTTGTATCTGGCTAATTTGCGAAAGGCAATCCATAAAAATTCTAGTATAAGTGTTGGCAGGAGCCGCTCTCATAGTATAAGTAAAACTCAAATAAGACCGAGCGAGATTGAAAGGTCGGCTAATAAGGTCAAAGCTTCGTTCTTGTCCGCCAGCAGTAGTGACCTCAAAGGTTCCAGAACCCTCACGAGGTGCCAGCTTATTCAAACGATAAGAAGCACTGATGTAGTCAGTCTTGCTGAAATCTAGTTCGCCTCCGTGTTGTGTAGGCATTTGTTTTTCCTCTTTTTTAATGTTGTCTTATATTTTAATATGAGAAAAAAAAAATTAATTAATTACCTTGATTTTAACAAATTAAAAAATGATGTAAATAAATTAAAATAATTCGTCTCACGATAAATCAACAATGTCATTACAATGCCCAAACCGTTGAGATTAACTGGTTGGTCATTTTCGTCAGTCAAGTAGAACCGATACAAATTGCTTGAACTAGTTGATAGTCGTTTGCCGTATTCACTGCCCGAGCCGTCGTAGATAACAGAGCCGAACGGGATTTCATTCGCTGTATATATTTCTTGGAGCACGTGATTATCGCCCTCACCAACTAGGTCGCTTTGTAGATACAGTGTTTTTTCGCCAGTCAATATTATGACATTTGGCGACCTCAGTGTATTATTAGCAAAGAAGTAAGTAGAGGACCGCTCAAAACCCATAATTTCGTGAATACGAGTTTCGTCGTCAAATACAAACCGCGGTTGAATGTTAATGGGATTGTTCGCTACGGTAAATGTTAGCTTGCCATCTTCTGGGTCGGTGTTGGTGTTGTTGCTTGTTATTGTGTATGTGTAGTCATTAGGGCTTTCTGCTGTTAGCACCTCGGCCAGCTTATTTTTTAAGTTGTTCATTGTGTAGTTTCCTTCGGGTATCGTAATGAGTGCCTCGTTACCATTCTCGCTCAGAATAAAAGTATTATAGGGGCTCGCCACAGAGTAATACGACTTCGGCACATAGATATGTAAAATTTTACAATGTGTTGGATTGTCTAACCCTTTCATATCAATGGAGTGTGTAAAATCACTGTCCGTGCCGTTTATCCTATTTTTGCTATTGACATAGTAAATGTTAGAACTCCTGCCTCCGCGGTAATCCATCGCACCTATATAATGAAAAATATATTTTTGTTTTACATCTATCGATGTAGTCGATAATTGCTTAGATAAAAGTGTCAAAGCCGTAGCCGTTCTGGACTTTCAACTCCTCGGCTTCTTTTTCTTTTAAGTCTGTCCAACCGCTGGCAAATTTAAAGCGGTTCCCTTTTGCTCGTTCTAAAAGAAACCGTATACTATGCCATCCGCAGGTATCTGTCGTGTCGCTTTGGTTTTTGACTTGATTAACCTTCATAAGCAGGTATGTGTTCGGCTTGCTCTTTTCAATAAGCTGTTTCATTTGGTGAAGAAATAGCTCAGTCGGCTTATACAGTGCGAGCGGGTCGTAGATTTCAATAGTGTCGTCTTTAATGGTGTCAATCCAAACAGCAATCCAATGTGAGCCTGGTTGGCTAGACTTATCCAAGTTCATTATAAATCCATACTTCTTTCTTTTTTCTGGTTTCAGTTTGTTTATTTCGTCGCTGGCTACCGTGCCGATATACCATTCGTGCTTTTTCATAATGTTGTCTATTTCATCCGTCATTAGCCCTCTGTATGGGCTTCCAGCCCCTACGACCCCTGGATTTATATCTTTCTCATTTTGTGTTTGTGGTTGAATGGTGTCGGCGGTAATTTCGGGTGTTGTGTCGGCGGTGATTTCGGGTGTTTTGTCGGCGGTGGGTTCTGGTGTTGTGTCGGGCGGGGGTTCGGTGTTGGTTTCAGGTATGGTGTCGGCAGTGGTTTCGGTGGTTGGGGTTGCTTCCTGGGTTGTTTGAATACCGAGAGTATTTGAAACTTGATTTTTAATGTTTGGGTCGCTTCTCATTTCAGATACTAAGTTATTTACATAATCCTTCTTCTTCATTTTTTTTCTGTATTTACCCTTCTTCAAATATTTCTTAATTTTTGCTATCGTTAAAAGTTTGTGGATTAATTCCTCCATCGTTTTAGCCCCA
Organism: Paulinella micropora; assembly: GCA_019918135.1. Lineage (NCBI taxonomy): Eukaryota > Cercozoa > Imbricatea > Euglyphida > Paulinellidae > Paulinella > Paulinella micropora. The sequence goes on along the minus strand of WBZZ01002563.1, from coordinate 64,770 downwards.
GCACCCGTTTGGTTTATCCCCAAATAATCAGCGAGTTTCTTTCTCATTTCATTCTGGTCTATTCCTAAATCAATGCCTTCATCTACTATAACTTGTGCCATACCCGCTGTCGTGTGTTTTCCTTTAACTTTTTTGGGTGGTGGTTTGCCACGAGCTTTCATTTCTTTTTCCAAAGCAAATTTAAATGTGTGTATAAGCCGATGAGCGATTGGTGTGTCGGATGGGATGAGGCGTTACCTTTGATGTGTGCTGGTGATGCTTCTTGGTATAAAACTCAGCTATATGAATGCTCACTTCTTACTTGAAGATGGGCTAGGAAGACAGATGCCGATAAGTAGTGTTAAAATACCGACATAAGTGTTGGCTGTCTCACAAGGCAAGTTCTTTTCAGATAGCCTCACGATACAAAGGGTGATGATGGCGATAATGATACCCATTTGAAATAAGTATTTAATAAGTCGGCTGTCGGTTGGCCTGTTTTTTATACAACAACAATTCCAGTTATCCTCCAATTCGTGCTCTACTTTTTTTTCTTCATTCTTCAACGAGATATCCAAAACACGATTTTTCAACTCTGGTGTTAGTTCGCCGTCTGCCATATCAATGAGTGGAGGTGGAGGGTGTAATCTAGGGGGCATTAGAAGGTTCTGCTACTAAATTGGTTTGGTCTTGTAATATATTCATAAGATTTTTATTTTCTTTTTCTAAATTAACTACTCTTTCCGTTAAATGTTGAAAAGCACTGACTAATACTGGTATAAATTCCATATATGATACTCCTTCAAGGATGCTTTTTCCGTCGTCTGCTTTTATTCCACTTTCAGATACAAATTCAGGAAATACTTTTTTGACTTCGTCCGCAATAAATCCGTGGCTCTTTTTTTCTTTTTTCTCGTCTGATTTCCAATAATATGAACAGCAGTTTATTTTCATTAATTTCTCACAACATCCCTCACATTCTAGTGTTTTAATATCTGATTTTAATCTCCTGTCTGAACCAGAAGACCACGTATTCGCTCCCGCAGCCATATAAACATAACCCGTATTGTTTTCACCATTTGATAATGATGTTGACCAAGCGTGTAATAAGCCACCTGTATTCATTATTGAAGCATAACCTGATGAGTCTCCTGCTTTCATATATATTTGCGGGTTGGACGTATTGCCTGGTCTTTGTCTTAGTGTTAAAAATCCGCTGGATGTTGTTGTCATAGTTAATCCAGCATTCGCCGTTATTGCCTTTGAAGCAGTGATTGCTGTGTTGTTTATTCTAAATAATTCATTTGTTGCAGCATAGTAAAATACGTGGCTATCCGTTGAAGTATTAACATTATAAATTAATGTATTACTAGCAATACCAAATCCATAAAATCCAGTTGTTGAAGGTGTTCCACTATCATATAAAACCAGTTTATTATTAGCAACAGCACTTCTATCAATAATCACACTTTTACCCGCTCCTACTACTATATTGTCGGTTGTTGTTAATGTTGTTGTTGATATACCCGCACTAGCCGTTATTAACCCTTTTGTCCATAAAGTCCCGTTTGCCCCGTTTAATGATATTAACAATTGTTCGGACGAGTTCTCCCATATAAATCCGTCGGTTGAAGCATTACTTACCCTAAATCTAATCGCGAAAGAAGTAAAATCGTTTCCAGCAACCGCAGACCCTCCCGCTAGACTTCTAGTATTTGCACCTCCTCCATTTGAAGCCATATAAATACCATAACTGGTGTTGCCAGTGTCCCACAAAAATATTCCTCTTGTATTACCTCCATTTGTGTTTCCTTGTATAACTATGCTAGAACCTCCGGTTGCTGTTAGTAGGCCACTTGCGGTTGCTGTCGTTGTTGATATACCCGCATTTGCTGTTATTAATCCGCTTGCGGTTGCCGTTGTTGTAGTCATTCCAGCAGTTGCCGTTAATGTTGTTCCTGTCATTGTTCCGCCATTTGTTATATTGTTTGAGTTCATATCCAAAGCACCATAAAACCGCATACCGCCAGCATTGTTAAAACGGACAATGTCAGACGAAGCACTTTTATTATCCAAAAGTTTTGAAATATAAAGTCCCGCCCCTTTTACATCAGATGCTACATTCGTGAATAGGTAGCCTCGTTGGTTCGCGGTTCCGCTTGAAGCCGTATTTAGAGTATATAAGAAATATTGGTAATCACCTGATGTCTGACTGAAAAAGATATCTCCTCCGTTCTGATTTAATATCCTCGCCCCATTATATGTTATATTTCCACCATTAGTGATAGTTTGATTATTAAAATCGGCATTGTTCGTTAAAGTTAGATATTTTATCACAGTGCTAGCCCCATTAAATGTTTTACTTCCTGTTATGGTTTGGTCTGTTGATAGTTTTACATTTTGTCCGTCCAATGTGTCCGCATATCCTTTTGTTGCTCCGTCCGTTGATAATGTCGGAGTTCCGAGGTTGGCTATTTTGCTACTATTACAATCTAGCCCCGAAGCATTTACCCAACCGACTATCGCTCCATCAATAACGAAACTTACTTTTTTCGCATTTATTTCAAAGTTATAATTTACACCAGTGCCCATATCAAGGCAACCGATAGTTCCTATATTGGCTGTGGAGTTAAAAACCACGAATGTTCCTTTTGTGGCCGCGTTCGTTGAATTTCCTGTTATTTCAAGGGCACTGCTAAATGTCTTAATTCCTGCTATGGTTTGGTTTCCTGTTAGTTTCACATTTTGTCCGTCTTTTATATCAACATAACTTTTGTTTGCCCCGTCCGTTGTTGCTGTTGGTGTGGCCAAATTTGTAATTTTTCTATTGTTTAAAGATAGTGTCGTGCCCGTTGCTGTCGCGATTACATTATCACCCGCATATAAATCAACATATGACCCTGTTATTTGTATTGGATAATAGGCCGCGGTTGCTATTTTTTGTGCCACAATCTCTCCTATATTTGTCGCCGTATCAAAGGCAATACCGATACCATCAAAAGCGGTTGGACCTGTGGCACCCCGCACTTCTATTGTTGAAGTAAATTTTTTATTCCCTGCTATGGTCTGGTCTCCTGTTAGTTTGATAACCGAAGTATCAAGGGCAGAAACATCCACACCATCAACAAGATTAACATTTGTTATGCTTTGGCTTTTCATATCAATCCCCGCACTCGCATTTACCACATTGCTGAATGTTTTGGTTCCTGCTATGGTTTGGTCTCCTGTTAGTTTGACCACAGAAGTATCAAGAGCCGAAACATCAATACCATCAACAAGATTAACATTTGTTATTGAAAATCCTCCCATATTTAAACTGCCCGTCATAGCCGTCGTGCCGTCCTTGGCCAGTTTCGTATCGGTATATGCTTTTGTTGAAGCATCGCCGTCATAGAATGGTGCGGGCAGTCCGCTGATTGCTGTCGTGCTGTTGAAATTAAAAACATTGCCCGTTAATGTTATCCCACCCCCTGTTGTTGGGGCGAATACTATGGACGAACCAACAATATTCAACGGATGACCAGTTGCTCCGTCTGGTTCCGCCGAATAAATAGAACCTGTATTATTGTTATAGTTGAAGAATAACCTTCCAGTATTTAATGTATTTGTATCCTTTATACCCAAATAAGTAGTAAATATTTTGTTTCCTGTTATAGTCTGGTCTCCTGTTAGTTTAACCACGGAACTATCAAGAGCCGAAACATCAATACCATCAACATTGCCGACATTTACTATATTAAAACCTCCCATATTTAAATTTCCAAACATCATAGTGAGGCCATCCAATCTAAGAAAAGGAGAAGCAACATTTCGCCATTGCCCAGTGCTGTAAATAAGAAGTTGGTTATCAGCGGGGGTGCCTGTTATGACTACATCACTTAAAGCATCTATTGATTTAGTTGCTATCCTTGTGTCAAAATCTGTATTAGCCCTTGCTGTGGTATAATATAAATTAGTGCCTTCGGAAAGGTTAGTGGTTGATTTAGTGGTTAGTCGCGCATCAAACCTACCATCAGTATAGTATAGATTAGTGCCTTCTTTTAAGTCCGTTGTTGATTTTAAAGCCAACCTCGCATCAAATCGGCTATTAGTAAAGTAAAGATTTACGGGGTCAGCATCTTCTGGCACCCTATCTGTGTATAAGCCCACTATGTTTGTGTTCGTTAAATCAAGGTTGGCTATATCTAGACTATCAACCGCAATTTCAGATAAGCCTAAGAGCGATTTGAAGTTTGACATATTATGGTTATATATTATCTTAATTAAAATATTATATTTAGGAAAATATACCAACCCATAGCAAGCAGTTACCAACCTACGGTCGTAGACAGTATGCCGGGTAAATCTTCGGTAGAAAATCTTAAAATCGCTAATGCGAGGCGAAAGGAAAAGGCTAAGCAAAGGAAGATTGAGAGTGCTAGGGAACTACTAGCGGAGGAAGAGGCGAAGAATGTGAAAGAAATGACCAATGATGAAAAGATGGAACATACGGCCAAGAAACAGTTGGCTAAGGATATGATAGATGGAAGAGACGGTGGGATAAGTGAAGAAAGTAGCTCGGATGAGGAAGTAGAACAAGATTTTGTAGATATCGTCGCACAACGGGTTGCGGGTATAAAATTGAAGACTAAACAGAAGAAGGTGAAGAAAGCGGTAAAAAAGCAAGTGGAAGAGGAGAGTGAAAGCGAAAGCGAAAGTGAAGAAGAGGAACAGCCTAAGAAAGGTAAAGGTAAGAAGACTGGCAGTGTTAATGTCAATGTTTATGCGGGACAACCAGAGAAGTCAAAAAAAGAAAACAATGATGTATCTAAAATATTTTTGAAGTTCTAATATAGGAACCTTTTTTGAAAAAAAGCTTCACCAAAAAAGTCGGGTCAATGGACCATAAGCATACAGGAAATAATCAAGTTGTGGAGGATGTGGATGAAAGAAAGGAGCAACAAGCACTTGAAATTCATTACCAAAAAAGATTACCAACCGATAAATGGAATACAATATGGTCTGATAAACCACTTAAACAAGTATTTGTTGATTTTGCGGATATGTCAAAACTTAAAGACAAGAAAGGAAATAAAGGTTATGCTTGGATGTTATTTTGGATTGACACTCACAGCCGATTTTTAATCATTAAACCACTTAAAAATAAAACGGCTAAGGAAGTTTATTTGGCTTTGAAATCAATTCCATATACACCGGAAAGCATTACCACCGACAGCGGAAGTGAATATAAAGGAATGGTAAAAGATTATTTCAGAGAGAATAATATTGAACACCGGACGGTTGAAGTTGGCGACCATCGGGCTCTTGCTATCGTAGATAGAGTAATACGGACGATAAGGCGGTGGCTTGACATTCTATTTGAAACTAATGGTAATTTTGACTGGCTTTCTTGGATTGATGATATGGTAGATGCTTATAATATGAGGTTTCATAGAACAATTCAAAATAGGCCGATAGATGTATTTAAGGGTGTTAATAAAAATAAACAACTTATTCAACGAGACCATCTAATTGAAGAATACAGCATCGGCGATAAGGTCAGAAAGGAAAACAAAAGAAGTATTTTCAGCAAAGGTGGGAAAAGTTGGTCAAAAAAAATTTACACCGTAGTAGGCCGTTCCGGTTTCAAATTAATATTAAATTCAGACGAGTTGGTCAGTCCTAGGGAATTATTAAAGACCAAGCTGAATAACCAGGTTGATGATGAGGAACAGATAGAAACTAAACTTAAAAAAATAACGAAGGAGAAAAAAATAAAAGAACAGTTAAAAAGAGAAGATGTTGATGAAGGAAATATAAGAACTTCAAATAGAACTAGAAAGCGGGTTGAAAAGTTAGACCTTTAATAACCGAATACACTTAATCCGATAGAGTTATCTATCATTAGTTGTTTATGCTTTATATTTTTTATATGTTTTGATAAATAACCTCTTGATACAATAGTTCCACATTCGCATTTCACTAAAATATGATTTTTTTTCTCTGTTTCTTTGAAGAATATCATCTTTTTTGTTAATGTAGTATAATTGTTTTCTTTGTTGTATTTTGTTGCGGTTGGCTTCTCTATAAATCATTGATTTTCCTGCTATTGTTTCACGATTTCTGAGATAATTTTCTTTTTTTCTTTGTCTTATTTTTTCGCTATTATCTCTTTGATATTGCTTTGCATCAAGAAGTATTTTTCACGATTGACTTGGTAATAATTTTTATGTATGTTGTTCATTCTTTCTTTATTGTCTTCGTAGTAATTTTTTCTTGTTCTTCCATCAATTCTTTTATTTAAACAATTGCTTTGTTCTCTAATGATTTCCCCTTCTCGTTTCCTAAGTTCAATTTTGTTATCGCAACTAAAATTTTCTACCAATTCAATATAGTTGTCTTCATACTTGATAACATCAAAGGAAGAGCAAAAATTGTAATTTCCTTTTATGTGTTGTTTGTAGTTATTCCTATGTTGATACAATCTTTTATGTAGTGGATTTGTAGTGGAACCAATATATATTTGGTCTGTCTGGTATGAACGAATAGCATAAATCTTTCCTTGTTTGTAGTCTGGCATTTGTCCTTTGTCGTCCTTTGTTGTCTTATTATGTCTTATTATGTCGTTTTCTTTAATAGGAAATAATAATTACTGACTGTTAGAATTTCTGTGGCTATGGGTCTGGGATGGTCTGGACCTGGGCTGGTAGGGGATGCCTTCACATATCAAACATAAGCGACACTTCTTGCCTTTTTTGGTTTCTGAACTCTGGCGAGTGCCGACGATTTTTGTCGCAGGAAAAAAGGTTTAGGTGGTCGGTTTCTTTTTTTTATTTCTATTTTGTTATTAGTTATTCCATATAATCCTTACTTGGACCGATTGGATTATGTTCTAGATGTTCTATTTCTAATTTTCCTGGTGAGTGGTTTGAAATGCCTTTCTCGTTTTGGTGGGCCGATATGGCTACCTCTGTTCTTGGTTCTGTCGTCATTTGTTTTCTTTTTTCCAATTTTTCAGTATGTTATTTTTTTTGTAGGTGATATTGTGTTTTTTGTGTGGTGTGTGGTTTTTGTTCCATTCCATATTTCCTTGTTTCTACCATATCTTCTTCCTTCATTCTTCCTGTTTGCTTATTTCCTTCGTCAATACCACTTCCTTTTTGATTTCTACTTGATTTCTTCTTGATTTCTTGTTTGTTGATTTTTGGCGATTTGGTCCTAAAAGGCCGATTTCTTACAGGCATTGTAAAAAATGACTGTAAGAAAGCGGTAATCATCTTCTATTTTCTTTGAATTTTGTTGCGTCCTAGCT
>WBZZ01002563.1:42500-52500 GCA_019918135.1 Paulinella micropora | reverse complement strand
GCTACAACGACCTTATCTCACCTTTGTTCTTTCTCCTGTTCAGGTCGGTACGGACACTGACGGCGACCTCTTGTCTACATCGGAGGAAATGACGGAGGAACATTCCACCTACGAACTACTGAGAATGCGCACAGACTTCCTCAGCGATTTCTGGTACGTAATTTATATGTGTATGTGTATGTTATGTATGTTATGTATGTATGTATGTAATGTATGTTATGTATGTATGTAATGTATGTATGTTGTGTTATGTATGTATGTATGTTTGTGTCATGTATGTCTTGTAGGTTATGTATGTATGCATGCATGTGTGTCCTGTATGTATGTACTATCTTGTACAGGGGTAGTCTAAGCAATCGACTGGCAGGTAAGATGGCCAAGAAAGACGACGCGCTCAGCAAATGGTAACACACTACATACTACTACATATCTCCTTCCAGCTACCTACCTACCTACCTACCTACCTACCTACCAAACTATCTATCTATCTATCTATCTATCCATCCAGGGATGAGTGGCAAGACTCGGTCTACGACTATGACATGGGCGCCAACAGCATATACCAGCGGGTCTCTATACGTGCACAGGACATTAACATAAAATGACTTATCATGACGTTCCATTGTTCTTCATAACGTAATCTAGCACGTTCTTGCACAACATGGCGCCCGTAAAATAATATTGCATGGCATGACGTGACAAAACGCGATAAATAACATTCAGTACCTATAACGTAAGGTAAGAACGTAACTTGACATTTGTAGCATGACGTGGCATTGATACGACGCCATGGTAAACATATAAATTAACATGTATATACATGCATGTATATAATGTACATGTACAAAAAGCGTTATCATCATATTTATGTATATGTTTCATGTGTGGTGTGAGAACGAAGGTGATATGGGCGATGCCTATGACATTATATTTATACATAGTATTTGTATATGTGGTGTTTTATTTTGTGTGGTGCATATAGAGCGATCACGAGAACGACGGCGACATGGAAGACGCCTATGACTACCGACCGCTCGACCCTAACCCGAAGCCCAAGGCAAAGCACTAAGCATGATTATTCTCTCCCCTGCCATCGAGCGGGGCAACAAAGGAAACAAAAGCCTCGGCTGCAAACGAGTGTGGCCGAGTGGATTTTTCTTGCTTTCTTTTTCCTCCTCCTTCTTCTTCTTCTTCTTGTTCTTCTTCTTCTTTTTTCTTTCTTTCTTTCCTTCCTTCCTTCCTTCCTTTCTTTCCTTGTATTTTTTTTTTTTTTTTTTTTTTTTTTTTTTTTTTTTTTTTTTTTTTTTGACCTACACCGTGAACAGTATACATCATATGCCATTTTTTTTTTCAATATTATCAGTTCGACGTGTAAGACAGAGTGTTTTCTCTTCTCGTGCGCTTTTCCCCTTCTCTCCTCTGTAAATACTTTCCTATTGGCGAAGCTGCAGCGGCCATGCCACGACCAGTACTTCTGTTGCTAAGTGCGTAAAACGCGGTGAAATCGAAAATTTCCTTGGTTTTACCTGCTCTTTACGGTATTTCTTCGCCCCCCGCAAAAGCCATGAAATTCTCGCGGACAAATGCGAAAATGCTGGCGATTGAACGGCAACTGGACACGTGGCCAGAAGTTCACATCAGATTAGGCCCACGCAGCAACATGCATCTCTAGCTTGGCTCTTGTTATGAAGATGACTCCTTCTCCGGACCGCCGACGGTGACCAGAATGCCAGAGGCGACAACGGCAAGGATGAAATCTTGTATCTTGAGCAGCTGCGAGGTGTGTTGGGTTGTTTAGATACTTGTGTGCTTGTAAAAAGAGCCTCTTCACTTGTGCTCCTTCCTGCTATTCAAACTTTGCTTTAGCATACATGGACTTGTCTTAGCAAGGTACACTTTCATAGCATTCTCATAGTATACTTTCAACTACATACCTTATTTCCTCGTGAATGTGAAAAAAAGAATTTCCCCATCTCCATATCTTGTTTTCCCATAAAATTAGCTAAAATAAATAGTTTTCATGTCTGTGTGGCGCTATGCTGATGTAATCTTCCACAATTGAAGGGACCTCAGCATGCGCCGTGTAGACAGCCATTCATTCATCCGCCAATTACCCAATCTCTCAACCACGTTATCCAGTATCGCTAACAACCTTCAGGAGTTTGGAGTCTTTCAAACTTTGGCCAGAGATCACAACTCCGAAACAGCAGCTTTTTTTCCTTCCACGTTGTCCTAGTTCGAATGAGTTTGAGTAATTAATGGCAATTACCACAGTTTATTGGAAACAGGACAATGCGAAAGTCAATTTTTGCTGGTTCAGACTTGTGATCTCTTGCCAGAATTCCGACTCCAGATCATTGACTGTCATTACTGTATCACGTATGTTCACTTATCTCCGACTCTGCTAACACAGCAAACTGTTTCAGAACACTTTTATATTCTGACTACAATGGTTATAATAAATGAAATCTTTACCAGGTGCAGTTGGTATCCGATGTGGCGCTCGCCTGGTTAAGGGTTATTAATAATACTTCAAGAAAAGGCGCCAACAGACAGAACACGCCACGTAACTTGACTGGCCGGATCATAAGAAATGGTTCTACCGACACCGGCCATTATCTTAGTTAATTAAGATTATTAGTTGCAACAAACACCTATCCTATCGAAGTGTGGAACGCAAATATCACAAAACATAGAAGGGGGTACAAATGTCAACAACGAAAACGAGTGCACACACCATTTTTCAGCCAAAAAAATTTACGAAAAGAATCGATAGCCAAGAACGACACGGTCCGACACCGTAAAAATCGGCGGACTCTTGAAAAATGTGAGTCACGAGTCGAGGGTCGGCGTGAACAACAAGCAAAAGTTCTGTCAAATCAGGGGATCGATAGGCTTCTAAACCAGGATGTTTCAGAAGCTGAGCTTGCCAGTGTATTAATATTTATCACGGTGATAGAGCATAACTTGAATTTTTCCCCAACGTATTTTTCAACAGTTTTTATTACGTTTTCACACGGTTTGTTTTTTTATAAAACTATTTTCAGGGCTCAGACAGTGTTGTCTTTGAATGCATAGTGTGCAGGCACAGTGTGACACATTGTCACTGATGAATTTTGCGTTGTGGAGTATTTCAATATATGTACTTTCAAATTTTTTTTTTTTTTAAAAGATACAATTTCATAACTACAAAACTGCAAAAGCCTATCTTCCCCCCGATTTATTCACATGCTCATCGACATATGTATTATTATTATTATTATTATTATTATTATTATTATTATTATTATTATTATTATTATTATTATTATTGGGCCCTGTCGCCAGTTCGATTCCCGTCGGTGCCACCAGTATTTTCATGGAACATACCGGTCTATTTCTGGACCAGTATTTTCATTGAACATACCGGCCCGTCTGGAAGTGTTGGAACTGCCCTTGCGGGGGTGTCATTAGAGCTTATCGTCAATTCTTCGTACTCCCCTCACGGGTGAGACGATGGAGGCGCATGTGCAGAAATGCATCAGCCATTGACAGAAGCACTATTATTATTATTATTATTATTATTATTATTATTATTATTATTATTATGGACACCGTGATAGCCCAGTGGTCAAGTTCTACCATCTGGGCCCTGTCGCCAGTTCGATTCCCGTCGGTGCCACCAGTATTTTCATTGAACATACCGGTCTATTTCTGGACCAGTATTTTCATTGAACATACCGGCCCGTCTGGAAGTGTTGGAACTGCCCTTGCGGGGGTGTCATTAGAGCTTATCGTCAATTCTTCGTACTCCCCTCACGGGTGAGACGATGGAGGCGCATGTGCAGAAATGCATCAGCCATTGACAGAGAAGCACTATTATTATTATTATTATTATTATTATTTAGGGAGTACATAGGCCATCGGTCCCTTTCCATGGGCTGATCGGTATAAAGCTCCTAGAGAAATGTTCTATGCCGTCACTTCCTTTATTCCACCGATTGGTGTGGAGACTTTCCTTATGGAATGGAGGACTGGATGCACATGGCCTTTTGGCTCAGCAATTGGCAGACGATACATACATACATACATACATATTATTATTATTATTATTATTATTATTATTATTATTATTATTATTATTATTATTATTATTATTATTATTATTATTATTATTATTATGGACACCATGATAGCCCAGTGGTCAAGTTCTGCCATCTGGACCCTGTCGCCAGTTCGATTCCCGTCGGTGCCACCAGTATTTTCATTGAACATACCGGTCCGTCTGGAAGTGTTGGTGCCCGTGCGGGGGTGTCATTAGAGCCTATCGTCAATTCTTCGTACTCCCCTCACGGGTGAGACGATGGAGGCGCATGTGCAGATTTGCATCAGCCATTGACTGAGAAGCACTATTATCATTATTATTATTATTATTATTATTATTATTATTATTATTATTTTGGACACCGTGATAGCCCAGTGGTCAAGTTCTACCATTTGGGCCCTGTCGCCAGTTCGATTCCCGTCGGTGCCACCAGTGTTTTCATTGAACATACCGGTCCGTCTGGAAGTGTTGGAACTGCCCTTGCGGGGGTGTCATTAGAGCCTATCGTCAATTCTTCGTAGTCCCCTCACGGGTGAGACGATGGAGGCGCATGTGCAGAAATGCATCAGCCATTGACAGAGAAGCACTATTATTATTATTATTATTATTATTATTATTATTATTATTATTATTATTATTATTATTATTATTATTATTATCATTATTATTATTATTACTATTATTATTATTATTATTATTATTATTATTATGATTATTATTATGATTATTATTATTATGATTACTATTATTATTATTATTATTATTACTATTACTATTATTATTATTATTATTATTAGTATTATTATTATCTATTATTATCTATTATTATCTATTATTATCTATTGCTTATTATTATTATTTATTATTATTATTATTATTATTATTATTATTATTATTATTATTATTATTATCATTATTATTATTGATAATCAGAGAGCTCACGCATAGTGGGTCTTACTGTATACTGAAGCGATGGCATCGGTTTCACATGCCAGCATAATTCAGGCAACTGAAAACCTGGTCATTTGTTTCACAAGAAACACACACAGAGGTAGGCACCGATTATTCAACCGATGTCTTCAGGTGAAGTCTCGGGTCAGTGTGTTCAGAGGAAACAAAGATGCTGGGCTCCGGTCCAAGCTGCCTTGCCAACGTTAAGGCTTATTAATCAACCACTGCCCTTGTCAATAAGGGAAATTGTCGATAAAGAGAAGGCAAAACTCACCGATTACATGCGATTCCGTGAGTTACGGGGGTTGTGGTGTGATTTCAGGTGGGTCGACGCTGCTCTGGGCAATCCCAATAGATAGCTAGGCTCCTTCAGGCACGGACGACGTTGCTAAGTCAGCGTGTGCGTGATCACTTCGTACCTCGACCTCGTCATGCTCGTCAATAGAGGTGTTGAATCTACGAAACTCGACCTCGTCATGCTCGTCAATAGAGGTGCTGAATCTACGAATGGGGGGCAGAGGCACCATCAGTTCGCCCAGCGAAGGCCTTGAGTCACTCCGCTGCGCAGCGTGAGCTTCAGCGTGAGAGCCATCGCCCAGCCACGAGGACCACGAGAAAGCCGGCTTGGTCGGTGAAGCATGCACCGTGCATTTAGCAGGAGAAGCCATGCTGGGGTTAGTTCTGTCTTTGGATCTTTCTCCCTCTTTCTCTCTGCCGGGAGGACGAGGGGGTGGCCGGGCGGGACGAGGCGGGCGTATTTGACGACCTTGACGGACCGGCGGTTGTGCGGATTTAATCCTGCCCTCTTCCTGACTGCCATGTGGACCATGGATTCCAGCAAGCTTGTGCGGTACCTCAAGCACTGGCATTTCATGCAGCACTGGCAAGCTTTGATCCGATGGCGTTTCATCCGCTGGTGAAGGCCCGTCCAAGGGACCTACTGGATGCGAGTGATGACTTCGCTCTTTCTTTGGAGCAGCCTTTCTTACTGTAAGTGGTCTGGGTGACCAGCGGACTTGCCTAAGCCACAACAACTTCTTGGTGTAGACTAAGAAGCTTAAGAAGAGCGTGGCAAAGATGTCGATCCCCACGATCAAAGGGACGGAGTTGGAACCAACGTATTTGGGGAAGATGGCATGCAACACCTGTACGGTAATTCAAATCTAGTGTAATGTTATGTAATGTAATGTAATGTAATGTGTAATGTAAGGTAATGTAATGTAATGTACTGTAATGTACTGTTCTGTAATGTACTGTAATGTAATGTAATGTAATGTAATCTGATATTAATGTAGTGTAGTGTAGTGTAGTGTAGTGTAATGCAATGTAATGTAATATAATGTAATGTAATGTAATGTAATGTAACATCATGCAGTTGAATTGCATGTAATGTAAGGTCATGTCGTGTAACGTAATGTAATGTAATGTAGTGTAAATGTAATGTAATGTAATGTAATGTAATGTAATGTAATACAATGTAATGTAATGTAATGTAATGTAACGTAATGCGTATGTAATGTATAATGTAATGTATAGTATAATGTATAATGTAATGTAATGTATAATTTAATGTATGATGTAATTTATATGTCATGTCATGTAATGTAATGTAATGTACTGCAGTGTAATGTAATGTAATGTAATGTAATGTACTGTACTTGTAATGTAATGTAATGTAATGTAATGTTAATGTAATCCAATGTAATGTAATGTAATGTAATGTAGTATAGTGTAGTGTTAAGTGTAATATAGTGTAATGTATTACACCATGTAGACGTTGGTGAGGGTTGTCAAGCCCCACGCCGCCACCAGCCAGAACAGAATGAGCGTGTCATGGCGCAGACGGGCCCTAGACAGACAGATAGATAGATAGATAGATAGATAGATAGACAGACAGACAGACAGACAGACTGATAGATAGATAGATAGATAGATAGATAGATAGATAGATAGATAGATAGATAGATAGATAGATAGATAGATAGGTAGAGAGATAGATAGGTAGAGAGATAGATAGATGAAATATCGACTAATGTCAGAAAAAAGGAGCTTCTGATTTCGTCAACCAGGAAGTTTGTGGGTAAAGTATTAACCCGATGCCCAGCTAAGCCGTGATGTTTGCACGGAAGGGACTGATACAGGCAATACCAAACCTCCCTAGTACCAGGCGGGGCCAGGGCTCGTTCCATAAAGCGCCCCTTGCAGAACGAGCTCCCACCTCCATTACAGAGGGCCCAGTAAGCAGATGGAGTTTCGAGACTGTTCGACAGTCTAGTGTAAACCGACAGAGCACTGTGGGTTTTATTCCGGGCTCAACAAGCGAGAAAGGGCACCCTGAGGGAACAGGATTGTGCTTCCCGTCGCTATTTCGGCATGTGACTTATAGGCGTATGGCTAGGCACACATAAGGCACCCCACCACGGGCCCAGCACACTCACACCATCCCCTAATTCTCTGTCTGTCGACAGATGGCACCCATTTCAAAAAATCAAGCCCAAGAGAGGGTCAGTGACACCTCAAGTGGCCTTGGTTCAAAGATAGATAGATAGATAGATAGATAGATAGATAGATAGATAGATAGATAGAGAGAGAGAGAGCGAGAGAGAGAGAGATAGAGAGAGATAGAGAGATAGAGAGAGATAGAGAGAGAGAGAGAGATAGATAGATAGATAGAGAGAGAGATAGATAGATAGATAGATAGATAGAAAGATAGATAGATAGATAGATAGATAGATAGATAGATAGATAGATAGATAGATAGATAGAAAGAAAGATAGATAGATAGATAGATAGATAGATAGATAGATAGATAGATAGATAGATAGATAGATAGATAGATAGATAGAAAGATAGATAAATAGATAAATAAATAGATAGATAGATAGATAGATAGATAGATAGATAGATAGATAGATAGATAGATAGATAGATAGGTAGGTAGGTAGGTAGGTAGATAGATAGATAGATAGATAGATAGATAGATAGATAGATAGATAGATAGATAGATAGATAGATAGATAGATAGATACATACATACAAAAATATGTGTGATGCAACGCATCAGGGTCGTTGCATCAGGGTCGAGTAGACGTTACAAGCATGCACGAATTATGCTGTATGCATACCGTGCGAGTCTTTGTCTGTGTATCGATGTGTCTATTTCACATGTAATGACGTAGGTAGGAAGGGAGGTAGGAAGGCAGGGTAGGTAGGTAGGTGGGTAGGTAGGTAGGTAAGTAGGTGGGTAGGCAAGTAGGTAGGTTAGTTACCGTGACAAGCGGCTGCGGTGGCGCAGGATCTGTACGCGGAAGATCACCCAGCTGCAGTCCACCTAAACACGTTCAACATGCAAAATCGTCGAAGTTTTGACCTCAGCTTTCTTTTTCAATAATCGAGCTGCGACAAGTCTAAAGCCTTCATCAAGAAGCTCAAGACAAGAGTTTTCCATGAATCTATCTATCTATCTATCTATCTATCTATCTATCTATCTATCTATCTATCTATCTATCTATCTATCTATCTATCTGTCTATCTATCTATCTATCTATCTATCTATCTGTCTATCTATCAATCTATCTATCTATCTATCTATCTATCTATCTATCTATCTATCTATCTATCTATCTATCTATCTATCTATTGCTCAGCACTGTGTCGCATCTCAAATTTTGATGGAGAAATATGGGTTCATAGTTGGCTTATTTTCAACTCGAGCCTACCAGGATGAGCATGAAGAGGCTGGCCGTCATCAGGTACAAGAGCTTGTCGATACACATGGACTTAGCGCACGCTCCTGAAGACAAGGAGTCCGGGGTGGGAAACAAGAGCGCTGCGCCGAAGAAGGTCTTGATGAAGGAGGAGATGGTCAGGAGGAGCACCACCAGCAAGCCGCTGCGGTGCAGGCGCGTGGCGATGTTGAAGTGTCTACACAGACACACACACGCACCAAGGCAAATATAAAACAAATAGTATAATTTGTTTAAGCCGAAATAGTCACGGACGACACTGTAGCAGTAGTAGTAGTAGTAGTAGTAGTAGTAGTAGTAGTAGTAGTAGCACTACTACTACTACTACTACTACTACTACTACTTCTATTACTACTACTACTACTACTACTACTACTACTACTACTACTACTACTACTACTACTACTACTACTACTACTACTACCACTTTTCGCTCAAATGTTCGCGGAAATGACGGACAAATATCTTGCTCATCCCATGACTTTAGACCTGCTGCAGCGATTGTGTGTGGATTGCGTGGCGGGCTCGGGCTGCGAGATCACGGGCGCGATGGTGTGGTAGAGAATGAGACAGCGGCGAGTGCAGAGAAGAGCGCAGGTTGCCACGTAAGGCAGGGTGTACCACCTGAGTAAGTAGGTTAAGTAGGTTAAGTAGGTCAAGTTAAGCAAGTAAGTAGTAAGTAGTAAGCAAGCAAGTAATTCTAGGTTATGTAAGTAAAGGCAGAACCACAGAGTGTGCAATTTGGCCAGCATGTCATCGGCATCGCCCACATTGCCCTTGGTCCCGACCAGGACGAGCCAAGCGGTGGCCATCACCAAGACCTGGATGGAGATAGATTGATGGAGGGATGAATGAATGAATGGATGATAGATATTGATGGATGGTGAATGAATGAATGTCCAAGGCAGGGATGATTGATGGATGGTGGATGGATGGAGGGATGAATGAACGGATGGATGATAGATATTGCGAGTGAATGAGAGAGAGAGAGAGAGAGAGAGAGAGAGAGAGAGAGAGGGAGGGAGGGAGAGAGAGAGAGAGAGAGAGAGAAAAGAGAAGAGAAGAGAAGAGGAAAGAGAAGGAGAGAGAGAGAGAAGAGAGAGAGAGAGGGAGAGAGAGAGAGAGAGAGAGAGAGAGAGAGAGAGAGAGAGAGAGAGAGAGAGAGAGAGAGAGACCGCCAGCAAGTTGATCGAGGGTAAAAACAGCGTTCTCGCTTGCG
>WBZZ01002563.1:0-12500 GCA_019918135.1 Paulinella micropora | reverse complement strand
TCTTCTTCTTCTTCTTCTTCTTCTTCCATTTGCTCCTCCTCCTCCTCCTTCTTCTTCTTCTTCTTCTTTTTCTTCTTCTTCTTCTTCTTCTTCTTCTTCTTCTTCTTCCCTTTCATCCTCTTCCTCCTCCTCCTGTTGCTCCTCCAGGACGAGGAAATCACTGGCACGGGCGGCACCATCTTCACCACCTACTTGAGCAAGCACACCAAGGCAACTGGTCAGTGTGTCTGCGTGTTGTGTGTGTGTGTGTGTGTGTGTTCGTGTCTATCTATCTATCTATCTATCTATCTATCTGTCTGTCTGTCTATCTGTCTATCTGTCTATCTATCTATCTATCTATCTATTATTACATACATACATATATATATATTATAATATATATATCCGTCTATCCATCTGTCTATTCTATCTGTCTATCTGTCTATCTGTCTAACAGGTCAGCATGTGTTGGCCAGCCAGCCAGCGCGCCCCAGCCGTCTCTGAGCGTAATAATTATAAAAATCAATAATAATAATAATAATAATAATAATAATAATAATAATAATAATAATAATAATAATAATAGTGCTTCTCTGTCAATGGCTGATGCAAATCTGCACATGCGCCTCCATCGTCTCACCCGTGAGGGGAGTACGAAGAATTGACGATAGGCTCTAATGACACCCCCGCACGGGCAGTTCCAACACTTCCAGACGGACCGGTATGTTCAATGAAAATACTGGTGGCACCGACGGGAATCGAACTGGCGACAGGGCCCAGATGGTAGAACTTGACCACTGGGCAATAATAATAATAATAATAATAATAATAGTAATAATAATAATAGTGCTTCTCAGTCAATGGCGAATGCATTTCTGCACATGTGCCTCCATCGTCTCACCCGTGAGGGGAGTACGAAGATTTGACGATAGGCTCTACTGACACCCCCGCAAGGCAGCTCCAAGCCTTCCAGACAGACCAATACTTTCAAAGAAAGTATCCTTTGAAAATACTGGCACCGACGAATAATAATAATAATAATAATAATAATAGTGCTTCTCTGTCAATGGCTGATGCATTTCTGCACATGCGCCTCCATCGTCTCACCCGTGAGGGGATTACGAAGAATTGACGATAAGCTCTGATGACACCCCCGCAAGGGCAGTTCCAACACTTCCAGACGGGCCGGTGTGTTCAATGAAAATACTGGTCCAGATGGATCGTTACGTTCAATGAAAATACTGGTGGCACCGACGGGAATCGAACTGGCGACAGGGCCCAGATGGTAGAACTTGACCACTGGGCAATAATAATAATAATAATAATAATAGTAGTGTATCTCCTGCCAATTGCTGAGCCAAAAGGCCATGTGCATCCAGTCCTCCATTCCATAAGGAAAGTCTCCACACCAATCGGTGGAATAAAGGAAGTGACGGCATAGAACATTACTCTAGGAGCTTTATACCAATCAGCCCATGGAAAGGACCGATGGCCTATGTACTCCCTAATAATAATAGTAATAATAATAATAATATGATATCCTTATGTCGTAGAGCCTTTAGTTTTTATTAATTGTCTACGTTATATACGCGCGTTTGATCCCCCCCCCCCCTTTCCCGTCGCTTCATGTATGGATATTATGAGCATCTATTATATGTATATGCTGTCCATCTTATATTACTATCCCCAACATTGTAGTAGGACGAGGGGCAGACAGTCGCTTGTATATTATGTGACTTACACTGATTTTATGACATACATATATCTCTGTTATATATTATATATATCGCGCCAGAAGTAATTCCACGGAAATTATCTCATGAAAATCAGGAAAGTTGTATAGGTTTGTCTAGGTCACGCGGCGGCGACTTCGCCTAAGACATAGGTGATACCCAGGTAAGTATAGGTACACTAGTCTCACCGCCATCATTCCATACACCAGTACTTTCCTGCTTCAATCCTTTTTCTCACTGCTTTCTGGCCTATTGTACATGTTTTCGCATACTTGATAAAGGACATAAACATTCGATATCATAGTTCTTTGCTTGCTTTCTCGCATTGTCGGTGCTTTACGCATATATTGACAGGTGCGATCGTGCTTGGCAAGGACAGGAGGGCCAACATTTCGACCATTTCCGGGATAGATTCGGGATTTTCATATTTACGGGCTGTGCGCGGTGTTTCTAAATTATCGGGTCTGTTTCCGGGGTGTGCTTTGCCTCATTGTCCTGCAGGTCTATATCATTTTTCAATATATCGTCTGTTTATTTGTTTATTGTGTTAAATATAATATATGTCAGTGCTGTGTTGGCCTATAGTTATAACGTCGTCTTAATTGTTCATCTATTGTGCCGTATTCCACACATATATTGAACAGTTCAGGGGCAGATCAACCTGCACTTCGCTACATACTCGTTCCTTCATGCTTGCATGCCTTGCATGTCTGACTATCTAACTTGTTTTTACTCCTGTCTGTTGCCTCATATGTATGTTTGTTTGAGCAACTTGCTACGCGTACATATGGCTAACATAGATTAAGTATATATTATACATGTTACACATGTACATTTATCATATATTTCTTATATATATAATATATATATATAGATCATTTATGTATATGGACTTGTCTATTCGTATATCAAATACAATTGTCAAAACATGTAAAACAAACATATAATTTGAATGAAGATGAAAGAGTTGTCAAAAACATATGAAAAAGAATGAAAACAAAATTCGGATAGATGTGAAAGAGGTCATGAGGAAAATGAATGATATGATATTGAGCGACGACTTTTGCCGGTTCTGGTCTAAAAGAATATATTTATTGATGCCTCTTCTAACTGAGTTCAATACAACCAATTCAATCCACTCCGCTAGTAACCCAATCCTCTGTTCTTATAAATAAGGGTCAAAGATGGTGGAAAATGTGTGAGACTAGCGGAGCCAAAAACTACAAAGGCAAACACCAGCCAATTCCCGTGGTCCGGCCTAACGATAATATATTCCTGTCTAACCGTTGAAAAGTGTAACGGTCACTTCTAGTAATATTATCGTTACCCTGTTAAGAGGGTTATTATTATTAACTGCCTCTTATTGTGTCTGGATTGACACAGTGGTATATTCAGTAAAGTAGCACTGTGACATATTGACTTATCTGCGCCTACAATCCCCCCTCCCCGGTTTATCCGATAACCCCCATTTATTAATATTGTCACCTACAATATTGCTGTTGACATTCAAGACAACAACAAAAATTAGTTTTTCATTTTTGTGTCAGATTTTCATTTTTGAGACAGTTTTTCATTTTTGTGACAAAAATTCAAATTTTCAAATTTAACGGTAACATTTCGCGAAAATTTACGATATTTTGCGGACGAATATAGCCGTTAATTTGAAAATTTCAAATTTTCACCCAAAATCAAAATTCCAACCAAAACTGAAATTCCAACCAAAACAGAAAAATCAATTTTTTTTGTTGTCTTGAATGTCAACAGCAATATTAGGAGTAGAGAGGTAAATGTGAGCGACTGGAATATGGAGGCTGTCGAGGTTTGGGCCGCGGCGGCTCGAGGCTGATGGCTTCCTCTCCTTCTTGGGATCGTATGGACGAGTTGATTTGTCTCTGTTGTGATGAGGCCGTCGTCTTCATCGTCAGTTCCCTCAGATCTACTACGTGACCGTCATCTCGATGATTAGGGCACGGTATAAACCTATCACTCACTGACCTTACCCTACCTTTCACTTGCGGTTTGCCGGGAGACTTCGTTAAAAGCCAGGTCACGGTTGCTCACAGCCACTTTAATCCGAAGCTGAAACATAAACGCAGAACCGTCTGAACTGCAAGAGAGCTAACTAATCTAAGCCGGTGCGTGACTAGCAGTAACTGACGCTCAATAATATGCTCCGGTGCACAATGTGCACAATTGACTTGGATTACCTATTACCGTTACTACAAATTATGATTTAGTAAAATGTTACCGCCGCATATAGAAATCAATCATAATTACTGCTTAAACAGTACTCGAAGTTACCTGTCCAACGCTCCCCCTTAATTCAAAGTCAATTGTCCTGTGATGTGACTTCACAATATCCTGTTAGACCTGGTGAGCTTAATACCAATACGTACTATAGTGACGCGACGCAAAACTTAGAAAGTCGTAAATCGTAGTGATCCATATGAATCACAAATTCCTTGCTGAAAAGCATCTCGATCAGGTAGATCAATTAAACTGGTGTAAAAGGCTCGTACGATAACGACGTGACACGAACTTACAAATTAAAGTAATGATTACGACCACCAAAATAATAGCAATCCTGTAAGGCTGCTTCTTCGCGTGTAAATTACGACTACAACTAATAACTATGATCAGCCCACGATAAACGTCAATAACTGTAGTATGCCCATTCGCAATCGACAATCGAGCTGACTGCATTGCCCTCCTCCTCCTTTCCGCTCTTGCCGCGTTGACCGATGGTGACTTGAGGTCACGCGCTTCAACTACGCTCGAGTTCAAATCGACGGAATCAATTGTCTCCTCCCAAATGGACACCTATTATAGAGACATCGCCTGCAAAGAAAAGACTCACACTCACACAAAAGAACATCACGAGTGAACTCAGCGGAAATTTGCGGATTTTCCGTCAATAAGGTTTATGGTTTAAGAGCAATCATGAATTTACTAACCAAGTACTCAAATCGGTCCTTAGGTACATGTTTAGTTAATACATCTGCTATCTGTTTCTTACTTCCTACTTTTACAAACCTTACTTCTTTATCACGTTGTGCGTGATGCATGAAATGTAGTTTAAGTGGTAGATGTTTAGTGCGTGACCCTGACATTGCTCTCTGCCGCTAAAATAGTTTGTGCGTTGTCCTCGAATAATTCTAATGGGCTTTTCTGTGCTACTCCTAATTCCTCCGCTATATGTCTAACTGCTAACCCTTCACGAATACATTCTACTGCTGCGAAGATTTCCGCATCATTCAAGCTTAATGAAATCCGTGATTGTCGTTTCGATAACCATGCAATTGGGTCACCTCCCCATAGAACTATATACCCTGTACGAGACTTTCCTGTCTTTTTGCACACTTTATGTGCCGCATCAGGCCATAGAGTAATTCTGGATATGTCCTTGCTTCTTGAAATGATTTCGGCCCGCGAAATGCAATACCGCGAAATGAATTCACTAAGTACCGAAGAATTCGTCCCAACATTGCATAAGTCACTCCGACGTCAACAGTCTGCATAACGCTAGCTGGATTCAAAGCTTGGTCTGCATCTGGCCTAGTCATCTTAGTCAAAAATAATAACTTTCAAACTAAGCTAGGAATGGAATGCTTCCTCAGTGCACTAGATTCCGACATAGGTTCTGGCTCTTGTTCTGCGCTAGGCGTGCTTAGCGGGCGTGCGTCTGCATATCCTACGTCTTTCAAGATCTGTTTCTGATATCTCATCTGATGTAGTAAAATGCGACCTCCTTCCTGTTCTATTTCTATACCCTTAAACTCTTTGGCTACACCTAATCGTTTTAGGGGATAGAACTTTTCTAGTTGGCTTGCATTATCATACGCACGTTCGTTAGGCGCCAAAAAGATTAGATCATCTACATGAAATATGCCAATTTTGAATGATTGCATCTCTTATGGGTTTGTCCTTCTCAACGAACATACATAGATCTGCGTCAAGCAATCGAAATCCTAACTCTTTTAGCTTTGGGGCCAAGATTTCATACCAACGTCTGCCTGCTTGTGGGGCACCATACAGAGCTCCATCTATCCTTAATATCATGCCATCATGACCTTCCCTGTCTAAACCATCTGGGGCGTACGCGTAAACAGGATCATTCATTCTAGCATTCAAATAAGCATTTTTGAAGTCTATACCATACAACTTGTGACCATGCCAAGCAGCTATCTTAGCTAAGAAAAGTAGTGATCGATGAGCTGCACAAGGTACAAATAGCTGATCTGGATTATAGCTGACTCCTGGTTCTAGCATATCTCCTCTCAAAGCTAATCGTGACTTGACAAACTTTCGTCCTTTATCATCAAGCTTGACTTTATGTACCCATGTCAATCTTACTATCTTCGACACTCCCTTCTTTTTTGCTTCCTTGGGGCGTACCCAGGTATAGGTGTTAAAAGACTTAAGAGCCTCTATCTCTTTATCCATGCCTTCTTTCAACTCCTTAGCTGTTAGCCCTTCGTCGACTATCTCTTTTGGCTCGCGTAGTGTGAGGTAGAGTAAAACTTCACTGCTATCCTCTCCTAGTACGCTTTCCTCAGACGACTTGGCGTCTTCTAGTTCACCGGGTGAAGGATGGATTGGGTCTACTTTATACTTCTTGATTTCACTGTCTAACATATTTTCAACTAGTCCGTCATCAAAAGATACAAAGTGAATTGGCTTGGGCTGTTTGCGAACTTTGAAGTCTATCACCTTTCTCGCATGACTTCAAAACTTTACCGGTTCGTTTAGCTTCTTGCCAACTGTTTCCATACTCTTCCTTGGCCCATAGTTTACCAAAAGCTACCGCTGGTACAACTACCTTGACATTTTCTAATGATGTATCTTCCTTGACTACCTTTTTAGTTGTGACTGGTTGTGTGTCCGGCTTAGCTATCGCCCGTTCCTTTCTTTCTCGTTTCCCTCTCACTATGTTAGCGGTCGTGATTTTGTCACTTTGCTCCCATGTGAGGCCCTTGTTTGGCGCTTCTCCTTCCCTATATCTCCGGCTTGGGTGAGTAGCTGAAGGGTCTTGCGCACTAAGCGATTTGATGGGTGTTACCCCGTCGTCCTGATCAACAACTTGGCTTCCGTTAGAGTCAATGGGAAGACCGGAATCTGGACCAGTGTCGTCCTCAACTCCATGTTTTTCCTCATGCTCTTCTGACTCCCCCTGAACTTTCCGTTCTGGTTCTGTCTCCGCTTGCTCAAGCTGTTCTGATTTGCTACTCTCCCCCTCAGATTCATCGTTCCATTGTACTCCTCTGGGTGGGTGTGCATCTTTTCCAACTATAATTATGGGGGTTAAAACGCACGTTGCGTACGTTTGATATGACCTTGCGGCCATCCCAAACCCTGTAAAGCTCTTTGAAAACATCGTATCCCAAGAGCATTACACGTTTTCCCCTATAGTTTCCTTTGCCAACTTGCTTTCCGACATACATTACTCCCATACATCCTATTGCTTTCAGTTGCCGAATGGCCGGTTTGTAACCCAAACACTGCTCAAAGGGTGAAATCCCTTGACGTGGTCCGGTTGTGGCTGGCAATATGTTGTGTAGTGTGGTAGCGGTGTGTTCCATCTCGGCCCAAAACTTAAGTGGAAGGTTAGCTTCATATCGCATAGCCCTAGCTGGCCCTGCTGTTATGTCATTAACTTTTTCAGCTATCGGATTTCAGTCTTTGTCTCCTGGTGCTGAAACTTTCCAAACAAATTGCGATGGTTTCCACCATTCGATTACTTCCACGGGGGCAACGAATTCGTTGTCACACGTGACAAGTTTGACCTTCCTACCGGTCTGTCGTTCAACTTTGAACCACGATACTGCCTGCTTAAGACACTCTGCAAACTCGTTCTTGTGTCTTAAGTAAAAGTCTACGATATAACCTGAATAATCGTCTGTTACACAAAACTTGTAGTACTTGCCCTTGATGGACATTACTGCCCATGGTCCGGTTGTATCTACGTGCAAAATCTCACTCGCATAACTAGCTCTCCTAATCCTATTCTTCTTAAATCTGGGCAATTCTTTAGCCTTACCCATCATACAAGCTTCACAATACCTAACTAAATCTTCATTGCCGACAAATTTGGGGCCAGTGCCTTGCCTAATGCATAGGTCTTCTTTATAGACTTTTGCCCGCTGCTCTGATGCATGACGTAGATGTCTACGGGCTTTTTATTTGCACACTTCTCTGGATACATAGCATATAACACACATCCTTTACTCTCTCTATTCCCGCAAACTTCAGCTACTTCTTTCTTATTTTCTCTCTCCTTGGGGGTTCCCTCCCCATTTACCCCGCCTTTGATTTCTTTACCTTAAAATTAGGCTCAAATCGTTTGTTTATGTCAAGAGGTTCATCATATTCCGTGTCCCACCTGTATAGCATTCCCGGCGTCATTCTCCCCCTGACAATCACGTCACTGTCTTTCACTCTTATATAATATAACTAAACATTCGACAATCTTGGGGGTATCCCTTTTTGCGAAATTTTCGATGAAGTATATGGACTTTTTTGAAAACGTGTGGAAATGAAAGGAAATGAATTCCCTGATTGCAGAACATATAAAAATAATATTAAAATATGTTTTTATTAATTGTAATACACTTTAACTTCATCTTCAGAGGTGGGCAGGAACCGGTCCGACACGGTAATTTTTCTACTTTTTCATAGTCCCGGCTACCATGAATCTATGATGATAACAATGCCGAACATGCAGAATTTGCTTTTACTGTTTATTCTTGCTTATATTAAGCATTTTACTATATTAAGACATGGTTTTACCTTCAAAAAATTCTGTTTGCCCGCTGTGACGTACGCTGGTACGTAGAGGGGGGAGGGTGGGGGGGGGGGGGTGGGGGGGGGATGGGTCGGAGGGAGGACGCTTCACATCAGATTCTGGTGCATTATCAGAGTTAAACAAATTTCTAATTTCAGTTTTTAGAAGAAGCGTTACAGTTGCAGTTGCCCTAGACAAAAACCATTATGAAAAAAGTCGGACCCAGAAAAATTCCTTCAAAAACAATAATCACATACGACCACGTCCACGTCCACGTCCACGTCCACCCGCAGCACGACGTGCGCGGCGACGTCCGCGCAAACAAATTCCTTAGTTACGCATTCTCCAACTTGCGTCGGAGCGATCTGAATCATCTACAATATGGATAGCATCATGTTAAGGAGGAGAAGAACAAGAAGAAGAAGAAGAAGAAGAAGAAGAAGAAGAAGAAGAAGAAGAAGAAGAAGAAGAAGAAGAAGAAGAAGAAGAAGAAGAAGAAGAAGAAGAAGAAGAAGAAAACTAATACTATGCTTTTCTTCCTCTGAACCAGAAGATCGATCAGACGATGAGTCAGTTGATGAACTGGAAGATGAAGTATCAGATAAGTCATCCTCTGAATCTGCCACTGGTTCTGCAGGCTGAGCAGCACCAAGCTCTTCTTCCTCAGGGAACCCACAGTCGCATCGTTCGAAATGGTTCCACGCTTGTTCAATAAGCTCTGCCTTCTTGAACTGTTTCCGATCGGAGTTTTGCGTTGCAACACCATGCATTCTCATCCATGATTTCAATTCGCTAACTACCATCTGCTTGGACGCAAATTGCTTTTTTTCCTCTGACGATCTTAGCAACGTGAGAATTTTCCACCAAGGCTCAGAAGCATTTCCAAATGCTAAATCCTGCTCCTGCTTTTCTTCGCTAGTAAGCTGTCTTGCACCACGCCATCTCGGGTGAGCTGGAGGACGTCCTTCATTAACAAAATAAGTGCGTGGTAAGGACAGCAGCTCTTCATCGGTCAAACGCGTAAGTGCGTTCATTTTCTCCTGTCGTTCTTGAGGCAACTCCATCCAATTTACAGGTAGCTCGTCGATCAATCGAAATTCTGCTCTCCATTCCTTGCCTTTTGCATCGACACAGGACATATGAGCAGGACGGCCGGACAGGCCGCCTTCGAAGTAATCTCCATCCACCTCTACTCTGGTCAAATTTCCACCTGCTAACATTTCCTCCACATGTGCTCGCTCATCCGGCCCTAGGTATTTAGTAGCCAAAGCACGAATATCCTTCTTCAGGCGCGGATTGACGAAGTAGCCGACTGGAAGCTTGGGAGGCATGTCGGTCGCTGTCATAAATAGAGAGAGAGAGATAGATAGATACAACGAGAGAAAGAGAGAGAGAGATAGATAGAGAGAGAGAGAGAGAGAGAAAGAGAAAGATAGATAATATTATTACCGGGGCGTCCGATAAACAAATTGATCGGTTCTCCTCTGGGATCATCACGCACTCCATGAAAATCCTGTGCGTCTCCCCAAGTAGCGATCTCTACAGTCGGCAAAGCGTCAGGATCTTTCTTGGTGATTCTATATGCCAAGGGTTTGTTGTAGTTTTTGAAACTCTTGTTCATACACGGGCTAAAATGAGTCATCCAGTCGTAGTTACATCCGAGAACAACCAGCACATGCCTCTTCTTGTGCTGCTTCTTGAATGCAAGAATGAGCTTTAATAACGCTTGAGCGATGTTAGTTGTCAGGAAGGTGCTCTTCCACCCGATATCCATAACTCGAAATTCCTGATCAGCTCCATCGTGCCCGTGCCCTGGTGGCTTGCGATGTGACTCTACTTGGAAACGGATTCCTCTGTCAACGACATTGAGCCCAAGGAAACCCAGCATCGCCCACGCGGTGTTATCACCAGCTCCGTCCCACTCAAGATATAATTTCCACGCTTGCATTGTGCGAGGGTTCCAAAGTTGCCAATGTAAAAGTGCGGCAAGCATAGTAATGTTGCTGTTCGCGCCGTGCTCTACCGCGCCTTCAAGGTACGTCAGAATAAAATGCGTATCGGTAGTGTAGCAGGTATTGATTCCAACGCAAAGGCGAAACACAATTTTTCCTTTGAAATCTTTCGCGGCGCGGCGGCAAGATGGGATTTTCACTGGCGGTTTCATATCGGCTGATATGACTGTGGCAGCAAAATCTGCTGGTGCTGCCTTCTTGCGCTGCATGCTGGCAACGCGGCACGCCCTGTGAATTTTGTGATGAAGCCTGCTACGGCGACGCCATTCTTGAGCTTCTACTTCAGTCCTGAAACCGTTAGAATGATCAGCAGCAAGCTCTGTGCAGATCTCGCATTTTGAGAAATCTCCTTCTGCAAAACAAACCTGTAATAAGTAATGATAACGAAAATATACATAATACCTCTGACAAACTTGACGTGCGGAAAATCCATGCGCCAAACTTTGTTGATCGTATTGTCTGTCGGAGGATTATTTGGATCAACTCGTTTCGAACAACCAAACCGAAGGCACATATCTTTCCAATTCTCGCGAACATAGTTTTGGACTCCTGCGTCCTGAGCCATTTCTTGCATCCTCCATATTCCGTCGCTGCATATCTCCGTGTAACTCTCCATGAACTTCTCGCAGAGTAATACTGCTACCACATCTTCTGTTTCAGGAACGGTTGAGTAGCTTTTTGTCAAAACCTTCGTGTTATTTGCAAGAAGTTTGTGTGCTCTTGACAAAACTTTATCACCGATCCCGTAGATACGCTGCCAGGCTACTTTGCACACAGCCTCCGTTAAATACATATACTGAAACGATCCAGTTTTTGTTTGAAACGATTCAAGCTGCAAAGCTGCCCAAGAATAAAGCTCACTGAGAGACGATGACGCATTCTTCGCTCTCGTGTAAAGCACATCACGCGTGTCGATAAATGAATAACACTTCCACTTTTTGCAGCAGACAGACTTAACTTCCCTGTCCAAGTCGGCGAAGGTAATCCCCAACAGTTTTTGGAGCGCAGACGGTCTCTGAAGCTTCACTGCACCTTTCGTGCGACTTTTCATCGTGTAGGGGCGCGTTGGATTCTTACGTGGTCTGCTGTAAGGAATTGGTGATAATCTCATGATGTTATACAACAGCTCATTCGATTCCATAAGCTCGTCGAAGTTCAATCGAAGCTCGTTGGATAATTCCGCATCGTCCACGCCGACCAGAGGAGGAAGCAATCCAGGGTTGATAGATGCAGCATCACCGTTTGAATCCGTATCTGAACACTCTTCGTCGACGTTCTACGCAAACAAGATCGCTTATGAACATTAACCAGCATGAATATAGAAAGGTAGAGAAAAAAATTACCATGGAGCCAGTAGGAAAATATAGTCTAGAGCTGCTGCAGCTACTAACATCATATCCTGTAGTGACAGTAGAACTGTCTGACTGTTTCCAGCTGTCGAGGTTAGCATCAACGTCAGGAACACCGGCCTGTAAAAAAGAATCTTCTCAGTAATAATTTTCATTTATTTATTTTTTACCTGCGCATCACTCAAGCTTGATTTTTCTGTGATGACTGTAATGTCCGAGCTTTCCCTGGGCAGAAGCGTGCGGCGACTATCTGAAATTGAGGACACGCTGTCGAGAAGCTTCCTCTTTTTTTCCGGCGGAATAGATGATGACCTGGAGAGCGGTTGCTTTCCATCAGAACTAATACTGCTGACCGACGCTAAAAGTTCAACCTTTGCTTCATGAAGCAAGGAAATTGACTTAAGTGG
Organism: Paulinella micropora; assembly: GCA_019918135.1. Lineage (NCBI taxonomy): Eukaryota > Cercozoa > Imbricatea > Euglyphida > Paulinellidae > Paulinella > Paulinella micropora. Next base: position 239 of record WBZZ01002563.1, on the reverse strand, counting down.
AAGCGGATGTTCTTTCTCAGGAACGATGAAACATACATGACTAATGTCAGTCTCGAACAGGAAAACTGGGATTTTAGCTACTTCCTTGGCAGCCTCTTTCAACCAGACCGGATGTGCATCGCTTGGCAGCGTAGCTATCTCTAGGTCTGGATTAGGCGCATAGCTGAGCAAAATCTCTTGATCTTTCGATATTGCGGTGGTGACAGTCACAATAGGAGTACCCTTGCTGACCTGACATT